>JAAGNO010030094.1:28048-50148 GCA_033439905.1 Ceryle rudis | reverse complement strand
GTTTCACAAAAAAACCAGACCCTGATTAAGAAAACACCCTTGTGAAGGCCGTGGAGCTGTGGATCTGCTTTGCCTGAGCTTATATCAGGTCCTTGGACTAATCTCCCAGACTTGCAATCCCAGCAGTTGGCAAGAGTCTCCCCTCCCTCTCTGACCTCTCTTGAATTTTGCAAAAGGCCTTCTCCCGCAGGGCCAGGTCCTTCCTAGCCCAGCGTGACTGCGAAGGGCCCCTCCCTGGCTGCGCACCGGTGCAGAGCTGGAGCTGCTGCAACCATTTCTCTGGAGCTGGCAAGGCCAAGGAGGGGCTGACCCCGGCTTCACCACACAGATGTAGGAAGTAATCGCTGCTGTCTAAGCACAGAAGCAGCTTCCTTTTCCCACAGTGCTGGAAGGAAACCAGAGATCTAAACTGCCGCACTCACTCATTGTTTTGTGCTTGGATGAGAACATATTTGTAATTCTTTCGGTGATGCTGTTTTATCTGTAAGCTAGGATTTCACTAGCACAATATTCAGCAACATCAAATAAGACCAACAGAAAAATACTCAGGATAAGGAAAACTTGCATAGCTGCAGCACAGCAAGTCTGTGGTGTAGGTTCAGGTAAGGGTAGGGGGGAGACGAGAGAAAACTTGTAACAAGAAGATTGAAAAGAAAATATTCTGACTGAAACACTATTTCCACCAAGGAGAACTTCACCCAGTGACACGACGATATTGAACTTAATGGAGACCAGACTGTTGAGAAATAGAATGAGAAGAGATCTGACATAATAGATGCTCTTTTGCCACCGTGTTCGCTGTTTTGGCAGCCAGGCAGGGGCAGGCAGGGGGCAGGGGGCAAGGAGGACACCAGCAGAGAGCCGGGGTATGGTGGCTGCAAGCTCCCTGAGATGAGAGTCTGATGTGCACCAAGTCCGGGATAGGGAGCACGTGTCTCGCCCTTGGATGTGGGAGCTTTGAACAAAAGAGCTGCATGAGCACGCTGGTGCTGCCTCGATGCTTCAGTGAGACCCTGAGGTGAGAAATACGGCCAATATGCATCTCAGATGTTGCCCACTGTCGGTCACGCTGATGCAGATGCAAACGTGTTGATGTAACTTGCAAATTCAACACTGTACATAAGTGAAATTAAATCTCTCCTTGTTAGCAGCACCTCCTTTAAACACCACATATCTTTAATAACGTGGAACATGGAAAACTATTTTCATGCTTCCCAGAGAGTACTCCCGTTAGTGGAAAACAAAATGAACAAAAGATAAAAAACAGAACAAAAACCACTCCCAACAATAGCTTTCACCCTGTTTCTTTTGAGAAAATGCAATGTTCAGGCACTTTAAATAAAGATTTCTCAGGATAGGCTCACTGCTATCCAAGAGTTTTTCAGCACTGATGCAACACGACTGTTATCGTTGTTAGGACTCAGGGGACTGTTCTTTTTGACAGGGCCTTTCATGAAGTCAACAAATCTGTTTAAAACAAGCCATAAATTATATCTGGCTGCCCACCGGCTTGGCCAGAGTGTTCTCTCAGCGCTGTCGTAAGTGCTGGGGAAAGAGGATAATAACGTGGCCCGATGTTTAGCTTTTAGGGGATATTTTGTTCCTAATTTAAAAACAAAGCATCCCCACAGCACTGACTCTTACACATAAACATATGTTGTAACGACAATCAAGATGTTCACAGACTTTCCTACAAATAAATACACCCATTCTGGATCTTAAGTAATAGCTTAATAAATAAAGGATTTGGTACAGGTCTCCACCGCAACTGCCCGCCACTCGTTGCTAAATTAGGGAACTGTCAGCAAGATATCTCCCCAGTATTGCTTCCTGTAACAGTACATGGAGAGAGAGGTGGTTTCTGATAGCCAGGATTCACACCTTATTACAGCTCTCTAGATTATTATTAGCATTCTGAACTGCAGCCAGCACGAACTGAAAAGACAATGCTGTCTACTTACAGTCTGCTGAGTTAGCAGCGAAAGCTCCAGCCCATTCAGCCAAACAAGTTATCGCACACAGACGTCATTACCCTTGGAAGTATTCAGTTACTTATTTTATGTAGATTTTCCCATCAGTGTCCAATCTGGGGTGTTGCTCAGAGGCAGCAATGCACCCACATGAGTTCCTTTGGAGTACGGGGTCAGGCTAGTGAGGGTGGCTGTGGGAAGACCATAGTTGCAGGGAAGTAGGCACATGATGCACAGAAAGAAAAATGTTGAATCCTCTGGAGACTTTAGAGGCAACCTGGACCCAGAAGTACCCTTCCTCAGCATGGACACCTTCCTGTGGGAACAGAGAAAGGCACCCTGCCCTTCAGAGCCTTCCCACAACCTACCAACATCACTTCCACCTTGTCTGAATTATTGCTGGTTTCTGTTCCTTTTCAAGGGCTTGTCTTCATCTGGGGCAAATGGATTCCACAAAACAGGGACAGAGAGACACTAAGATGTGATTGAAGCCCTGGAAGAGTCATTTGTAGAGGAAAGTCAATTCCTTTCTGTCCTTTCTGACAGGCAGGAAAAGCACTATCCATGACGGACGGCCTGCCCTGCCAAGATGTAAGAGTGGCAATACCTCCTGCGGCATGACGTACCAGGGCAGGCTCTCATGCTCACAATTCTACCAACAGCCGTAAGGGAACAGTAAATTGAATTCCTTGCCTCAGAGGGAATTAATTTCCCCTTTATTCCAGTTAAATAATCTGTGCCAGACATTACTTTTGGCCTTTAGACTCATAAAAGTGCATCTGAAGGCTGTTAAGGCTTCATTTTTCTTCTTCTCTGAAGCACAGAAAAAAGCACCGTCAAGCCTTTGAAAAAAAAAATAAACATTTTCAAGTACAAACTAGTAAGTGTTTTCAGACTCGTTTTTTTCCAACTCTACCATGTTACTGTGTAATCTACTGTAAGGTGAACCATACTCTGCAATGAAGCCATGACATCACAATCATGTCTTTGACATCATCATCCTACATCAGAAGAGGTTTTGTGGCAGCTTTGTTTACCTTTTGATGGGAGACTTTGATTTGATTTAATGCAAAAACTTAGTTGTGCTACTTTTGGGGCAATCCCTGGAAAGATCTATTTTGATATTAAACTTACTTTCTTTTATGCTGGTCTCACATTCCCTGGGCTTGGTACAATGAGTGGTTTCCCATGGGGAGCCCATAAGTGCATGATCAAAGATGCAAGGGTCAAGCCTGGAAACATAAGCAGTTGGGCACGGGATAAGGAAGCCTTCGGTACTCGGGGAGGAGGGGGAGGAAGATGCACGCTGTGGGATAAACACACAAAGGGCATATTTTGTATCTAAAAGGATTAGCAGTGAAATAGCTCACAGACATTTATACGTTTCATAGTATGTGCTGTTATCCCTGTGATAATGAACTATGGACAATGTTTGTAGCAGTCACTATCTTGTTTTAGAGATAACACTGCTTAGTCTGTGGAAACCTTATCTCCATTATAGGGGTGGAGGTAAGAGAAACTTTCAAACTGACTCTGAGAAGTGTCTCCCACTTTGAATAAGTCTGAAATTGTATGTTAAAGGCCTTTTACTGCTTGCCTGAATCTCTTGGCTTGTTCATCACAACATAAAATGAGAAACTTGCTGCAGGGTGTTTATCGGTCCAAAACATCACTTATTCATTAAATCCAACAATGGACTTAGTCAGAAATAGAAATGTAATGAGTCGTGTCAGAATCATCTTCTGGTTGGTAGCAGAGGGGTATGTCATCACCACAGACCTGCAGGGTTTCATTCCTGAGAGCTACCTGAGCCATCTCACTCTCAGGACAGGCAGCTGGGAATAGAGCTCACAGAATCTCCAGCACACTTCTCTTACTGTTACCTTCTTTTTCCCTTCTAATTTTGTGTTGTTTTGGGATTGGTTTTGCTGTTGCTGTTTGGTTTTTTTTTTTTAAATCACTCACTACATGAGGTAATTGACAGTGGAAACCAGGTTGGTTTTCAAAAGCCACCTTTTTCTTTTTGTTTTTTAATTTCTCACAGATTATTAGGCCTAAAAATATTTCTTCAATCAGCTCGATACTTTTAGCAGAAAGCTAATAAAAATGCTCTTTCAGAGCAAAATGAAAGCTGCTGATAAAGCCTTGGTGGACATGCACTTGGTTTGCCCTGGCAGAGGTATACAGGAAGCAGCCTGTGTGTGTACTTATTGCTGGCCACCCTTGAACTCCATGCCAGCCTGACAAGTGTCAGATGTTCATCTGAAGAAGAGAAGCAGCGTCTGCAAAATGCAGTCATTAGTTATTTTAAATGACAAATTTTAATGGCCAACCAGCCATGCATGTAACCACTCACCAAATGTCCTGAGCAGTGACAGTGGTGGCACCATTTGCCCGTGGGTGACACCAGGCCTTAGAGGTGTGGAGCCTCAGTGTTGTTACACTCCCCGCAGGACACGTTGTGTGCCTTGAATGGCTCTGACATATTCCTTGCTGCCTGCCAAGCCTGGCTGGCGGGTGGGAATGAGGGCACAGTCAGGGTTACATTTGCCCCCTACCTTTTTTCATCCTTTCTTTGGAAGCTCACTTGTAGCTGTGGTTCTCCTCTGAGGCTGTTAGTTTGGTCAGTCGTTTGGTGTAACAGGGCACACGTCCCCTTCTCCGTGTCTTTCAGCAGCTTTAGTGCAGCTCTCAGCCTCTGCTGCTACCTGGCTCCTTGGTCTCTCCCTGTTTCCTTTGCAAGGTGTCAGCAGCAGTGTCGAGGGAACAGCTTCTGCTCAGGCGCAGACAATAGTTCCTCTTTGCAATGAGAAAGGATTCATCAAATATGAAGCCAACAGAAAAGCTTCTTCAGGTTTTGTCTTCTTTTGCAAAGGTAAGAAACGGTGGAAATAGAGAGTTAGAACTGAGGCATCTTTGAACTTGGGGCTTGCTACCACCAGTAACACAATGGCAGAGCGCTGAGCTCTCTGGGAGCCGTTACTTGCAGAAGAAGGTGCTGCTTTGAGCATGGCTGCTCAGTGTTCCTCTCCTGCACGTGGCCAGCTCCAGGAACATCACCTGAAAAAAAGATAAAAGTAACATTATTACCTTTACTACACCAAACATGAAATTTTTATCCCTTATGCTTCTGCCTGTATCGTGACATCTGTTGCCTGACAATTTTGAAACTTATTTTTATCTTTGAAGAATGTTCAAAGATCGAGAAATGAGTCAGTATGTCTGTATGGCCTGCTTGCCCCTCTCAGATTGATCTGGAAACATAAACCCAAGTAACTGCTTCCCTGAAACATTCCGTCAGGAATCCTTTTGTTGAAGCGATACAGGCCAGACCACCAACTCCCGCCACTGGCACCAGTCCTGAGTTGCTCAGGCACGCAGCAAGCATTGAGGGCACAGTTGCTCCCTTCACCCCACGCTATCCACCATCATTTGAAATTGCAGAGAACTAAAACGCTTTGATTCACAAATGAGAATCAGGCCTCCAGAGGCCACTTCCAGAGCACAAAAGGGGCTGCGCAAGCCTTGTGTATGTGGCTTAAGGGGCACAGACAGCCCTTAGACTCTGTGAAAGCTCTACCTCTGCTTGCAATTTCAGATGAAAGGCACAGGCATAAATAAGGATGGAGGGACAGGTGGGCTGAGACTTCTAAAGGAAAAATCTCCCCTTGTTTCCATAACAAAGAGTTTGTAGTTTTTCTACAGATGAAAGCTCATCAAAATAGTTGTGCTGTGAGGGGGTTGGACTAGACGACCTTTGGAGGTCCCTTCCAACCCAGGGCATTCTATAATTCTATGTTTTTCCCCACCCTTCCTGTCCTTAACCCCTCACTAAGCCCATAACATCCATGTCTGAACAAGGCTTCCCCTTTCTAGAATTGTTTCCAGGTTCACTTTCAAATTCATTTACTTTTAACCATCCCTTCAGCTTCAGAGAGGTTGCATTTAGCAAAGGAAAAATCACCTCCCCCATACCTCTGCCCCCATTTACTTAGCTGAAATTCTCACACCCCCAGTAGCAGCAGAAGGGGATGAAGCAAGGGCAGACAGAAGCATGGACCACGAACTAGATGTTGAACAGAACGAGGAAGGAAGTTATAAGCAGGAGAGAGTGGAGCTGGGGAGGGAAAGGAGGAGAAAAAAAAAGTTACAGGTGAGGGTTAAGCAAGTTGGAATTTGAATTTACTGATTTACAGAAAGGGGGATGCTAAGCTCAGACCTCTAATACCTGTGACCAAATCTCCCTGGGGATTATCATTTTACTGGGAGGCAGGTCGTTGCTGTGTGACACTGTCCCCACTAGTGCTCCTATCAGACATACAAGCAAACAGGAGTAGAACAATAGGAGGAATCCCATGGGCATGGAGAACAGGTTGAAACCCCACCATTTTGCTTTAATTACAAGAAGGTGCTGGTCTGCCTGCCCAGGTGTCCTTTCACCAGTAGATCTCCCATATATACCTGTAAATGGAAGCATGTTAAGTCAGAGTAGGAATGGTGAACACCTTAAATCTTTCAGATGTTCTGAGATATAAGGCCATCACTGTAGCTGTCTGCCTGGAAGGCCCAGAGATCAGCTCATGCAATAAGGGGTATAGGATGGAGAACGAAGCTGGTCCCTGCGAAGGCAAGCACACAGACATGACCTGCTGGCAGCCCCAAAAGTCATCCCCCCAACTCCTTCTGGCCATCAAACAATCCCCATGCCAGTGTCCCATGAACCTCTTTCTCTCTTGAGGCAGATCTCATCCTCTCCTCTTTTCCCTGGCCCCAGCCCATCCTTCCTCACAGCCTTCAACCTCCTCAGGAACTTCCACAGCTCCCTTGCCATGGTTTCACCTCACCCCCATCTTCTGAGGAGGCAGTCTGGGCTGATGTTTGAACCAAAGGCAGCTGCCCCTCAGGTCTCAGCTTCCCACCCAGGGTATCATCCATGAGCATGGACCCTGGGCAAAGTATAGGCTCACAGGACACACACGCTCCTTGGCCACCTCAGCACGCAGAAGACATGAGCACCTGCAAGCCCTCCCAGCCGTTTTGGTCGCACCCCTGAAACAACGCTGCATTGGGCCAGAGCTCCCTGGGCAGGGGCAGAGCTGAGCAAGGGCTTGCCAATCCCAAAGCCCTGCTTCTGAGGCCCCAAATTCAGATAACCAAGTACAGGCACCTGCAACAGTTCCAGAGACAGAGCTGGGCTTCCCTTCACTCCATTCCACAGCTGCTCCACTTCTTTGGCCTGGCCGCAACAGATACAGACACAGTGATGGGACAGGAGGGTGTCACTGACATTTTGTGGGGGGACAGAAGACTCCCATGGCTGGCCATGCTGACAAAACTGTGCTTGGATGCAACTGGAAAAGACTCAAAAGTTTCTCAGTGCCTGCTCTCAGGAGGAGGTGCCTGAGGCAGGCCAGCAGATAATCCTCTGCTCAGAAGGAAACAGCAAGCCCCATCTTTCTCTCAGTTTAGCCAAAAGCTATAAAGCAGATTCCTCTTGCCCTCCACTAGTATTCAGACCTCTGCTGCTTGTTTTGTTGATGAAATCTCTCACCCTAGTTCAGGAGATAGCAGTGTTTGCTAAACATGCTCTGCTTGCTACTAGAAGAGCTTCTGACCTTGTCCTGTTGTCTTCTCAGCATTTGGCAAATACTTATCAGTGCTCGCAGTGACCTCCAACCAGCTGGGCAGAAAGCTTTGGAGCCAAACATGTGTACAAATAATTCTAGGGGCAGCTGCTACTACTGTATTATCTCCTCCTGGGGTTTCTACAGATGAAAATAGTTAATACATGTTGCAGTTTGCAGCCTGTTTCTCTTCAGTACACCAAGAAGCATCTTAGTTCAACTTGGGGCTATAAAACCCATCTCAACAATGTGGGCCTTCCATCTGGTATTAGCCCGTTGTTGGGTATTTTACCCTCAGATGAAATGGAGCCCAAAACAGCCGAAGCCACAGATCACAGACTTGCCATCTTTAGCTGAGAAGGTCACCATTTAACCACCCTTCCCAAATTAAATGGAACAGAGGCTGCTCTGTGTGTATCCAAACATAGCACCCCCTCTCTTCAACTCCTCTGGCCTCTTGCAGCTCAGACACAGGGTGTTTTTTCACCCTGGTGCGTAGAGGTCCAAGCCTGATCAGAGTTCATTCAACTCGAAGAGCAGCAAATTACTCGCTTCCAAAAAATGAGACTATTATCGCTAAAGACTGTTATGAAAGCCTGCATGAAGCTGAGACCAGCTGTGTGCTCAGCTCACTCCAAATGTTGCTTAGAGCAAAGCCCTGGTTTGTTTTGCTTTTGTTTGGGTTTTTTTGGTTGTTGGGTTTTTTGGGGGTTTGGTTTTGGGTTTGGGTTTTTTTTGCTTGTTTGGTTGTTTTTATTTAAAAAAACCCCACAAAACAAAGAACGGGATTGACAAGAATTAGGCCTCATCTATAACACAAGAGATTTTCTGATGTTTTTCTGCATTGCCATTACAGATGTGTAACTGGGCTGGGAGGACAAACCCACTGACAGGGCCCACCAACCTCCTGCCAGGGCACAGCAGCTTTCAGAAGATGGATGAAAATATGGAAGGAGCCCTTGCACAATAGGATGGAAGTGAATGGGGACGATATCCCTTTTGAGTTCGGTTCCAAGAATCAGCTTGCTGTTGTTGGGACTTGCTGTTATTTCAGTAGGATGCTCTGCACTGTCCCCTGCAAATCAAAGCAATCACATGGCTATGATCATTCTTTGCCTTTACAGCAAACCTTTCATCAGAGGATCTCAAAGTAACTTGCCAGCAAGATGGGCACAACCTCACACTGTGCCTGTGAGATAAGCAATGGATGGAATAGATTAACTGCCTAAAAAGCAGCTCTATGGGATGAAGGAAAAATAAGAAAAATATCTATATGTTTGAAGCCATGCAGGCTTTTATGGAGAGGCAGCCTGGAAAGCTGCCAGGATGCTGAGAAATTGCCACCCCTACACAACCATGAATACCATGGAAACCAGCAGGGCAGTGGCAGGCAGGAAAGGAGATCAGCTGAAAATGGCTTTCCATGAAATGCAGCCAGACTGGGACACTGCTCCTCTCCTGACTGAGGAAGAACTACATGCCCAGCCACCAGTGTTGCTGCCAGTGGGAGCCAGTCTCCAGGAGGGAGTAATTCCCAGTAATTTCCCAGCTTGGGGTAATGTTGCTTTCCTGGTGGCTGCCGGTGAGTAACAGCAGAAAGTGGGATGGCTGAAGACTGCTGCATCATACCAGCTGTGCTATAGAGTGTAATGGAAACCCTGAGCGCCAGGTAAAGCTGCAACATGCGCTGGGAGGTGTAGGAAGATGAAAGTAAGTTGACACCTGAATGAGGACAGGGAAGAAACATGCATGCACAAGCTCCTGCACGCCCTGTCTGGTGAGGGATGATAAAAAAGCACGAAACACTCAACAGTACCAGTATTTTTCCCTGCAAATACCAAGAAAACTCAAAAAAGGATTCCTTTAAGCTGAGCAAAAGGAAAAGAAAGAGGCCTGGAAAACAAAACTAAAAATAACAAATGAAACAATATAACAGGAATTACAAAAATAAACAAAGACAGACAAGCAGTGGCGGAGGAATGAACATACTGTTAATCTGTCAAATACACCATGCACACCTTAAACTATAGAGTAAGCTCAGAGAAATATCCAGCCTACAAGCCAAGCAAGGACACCTGCTTGTTACCAAACAGCATGCATCCCTTACAAAGTCATAGTTTTTGTAAGCCAAGGCAGGAGGAATCTGAGCATAAAACAGCTGCACTGATTCCAAATGCTTCTAAGAGGAACAGCAGCATCTTGTGAGTAAGCTGGATATGGGGCTTGAAAAAAAAAATAGCCCATTGGAGATGAGAGGCAGGTAGAGAGACAGACGCAAAACTCTTCCTCTGGCTTTCAGCAGCTGAAGTGTGCAGAGGTTATCAGCTACAGATCCTAGCTGGAACAGAGGTCAGGGGGAGAGGGGAGTATTTTATGGAAAAGCAAAGAGGACTGGAAAACCAGAGAAGCAGCAGAGTGCTGTTTCTGCCAAGCTATAATGCACAAAGCTACTGGGCCTTCCAGTAACCACAGGGAAGAGCTGGAAAGGGATGGAAGTGCTGCTATGGCTGGCCCTGACAAGGCTCTATCTAGGAACAGGGGAGGGCTGCACAGTCGCTGCAGGACGACATTTGTGGCCTGGCCCAAGAAATGGGTCCAGAGGAGTGCGAGAACAACAGGATAACATCAGGCATTTCTCACGCAGCTGAAGGACTGCCGCTGGTCATCAGGAGACAAGTGCAGATGGGAGACTTTAAAGTGGTGCCAGAAAAAACAAGCAACAGCCAGGGTCGAGGAACATGGGCTCCAACTCCTAGTTGTCAGCAGTTGTGGTGTATACATTGCTGAAAACAGATGCAGTGCCAGGAAAATCCAACTCCCAGCACGAAAAAAATAACTTCAGAATGATAATGAGAGAAGCTAAAGCAACTGCAACTGTGAATTAGTGATTACATAAAAGCTTTTATCTTAAAGTTATGTTAGGCCAAATTCTGAAGTCATTCCTTCAGCCAGAATGCTCCCTCGAGACCCTGTGATTTGGCCACAAAATGCTACATTATAAAAAAAGAACTAAAGCCAAACCAAAACAAAGATATTATTTTTAAGCTAGCTGGCACACAGTGGGCAATAGCCTCAACTTTTCATCAAACACTTCTCCATCAGGTAGCTGAACTTCTCCGCTTTATGCCACTGTCCATCCATACAGTGTAACCATGAAGCACAGGACAGTTTCCAGGATTTGCTCCCTTACGTGGCTGCTGTTTAGTTAAGTGGGAACATCAGCCTGTTTGGTATGAAGGGAAGCACATTCAAACCTCCCTGATACAAGCGAGATACCATCCATGGAACAGTTCCTTCCATGAGATGTATCAAAGCTACTCCTGAAAAACTGAATATTCAGTAGCTTGGGTATTGCCCTAAGGAAATATGGTAATCATCACTGGTCACTCAAGTGTCCAGGAGCAACACTACTACCTAACCCCCCTTTCCTTTGCCCTTTTTTATTTTTTCTCCCTCACAGAGCTGCAATGTTCTTTGGTATGTCTGGGCTGAAGAGCATCAAAAATGTCTTTTCAAAATAACTGATATGGATTAAAAACAACCAGTGTCTCAGCCAGGCAGACAAGAACAGTGAAAGGATCATCTCTCCAGCACTGGAAATTTCATCTCATTCCCTGGATATTATTCTGGACTTCACACCTGGACATCTCTGTGCAGTTTCAAAAGGAGCATCTGCAAAACCCAGGCCACGCCAAGCCTCAAAAAGATGCAGCCATCTGAGACACAGCTTCCTTCCCAGCACCTCTCCCAGTTCAAGTTTGAGACCAACTGTGCATACAAACCTTCCCTGCTCATGTTTTGGACGTGGCTTGCCAAAAGTAATACACCGCCAACCTGCAATTTCTAAAAAGGTAGAGAAAAATGATGAATTTTTTAGGCAGAAGACATACCCTTCCTATGGTAGATGACTTGCTGTAGCAGCCCTTCCAAAAGCAGGGAAACGTGCTCAAATACCTGTCGTGAAATCTGAAGCCAGAATGCTGCCCAGCCAAAAATGCTGGAAATAGCTCTTTCAATTCATGCAAGCACTTTGGAGTTTCTGAAAGAAGGAATAGCTGGAAATAGTTTCAGATAAAAGAACCTCTCATGCCAGCTGGCAATAGGCAAGCAGATGGATCAGATAGATGGACAGACAGGGCTTAAAGCCACTTTTGTCTCAACAGTGGGCTGGGCTTGTATATGCAATGTCTGAAGGCAGCATATCACATCATCTGACCCTTAAATGTTAGCTTTATGAAATCATATCAGATGAAACCACGGTGTTCAAAAGCATCTCTGAGCCCAGCAGGAATCTCAACCTCCTCCCCCGCTGCCCAGAAGCACCTTCAACAATCCCTGGGCTGTCTTGGCACTCATACAGACCTTCGCCCCTCAGGTTTTTTCTCTGCCTCAGTTCAGCAGTCCAGCCTCTGTCAAAGCTCAAGAAGGTTTGTTACAGGCATAGGGTGTTTCACAAATATTTAGGCAAAACACCTTTGTTCCCATAGTGCAATAGCAGCAGGGTGACTGCAGAAGATAAGAAATGAAGGATGCTGTGAAGGCTGAAGGGAAATCTCCCTATAACCACGTTTGAGATGCTTTAACAGAAACTTAACGAAGGCAGAGTGGGATGCAAACAAAACAAATGAAGACAAGCATGCTACATTTTTGGTAATCTGCAGAGCATGAGAAAGGTGATGTTTTGTTTCAGCTGTGATTTTGGTGCTTGGATCAAAAGAGGCCAAACTGAATCACCACCGAACAAGAGGTACACCTTCGTTGACAGGGATGGGTTTGAGACATGGGTTTGCATGAACTCTTGCAGTCTGCTTACAAACAGACACCCAGTCCTCACCACTTACTTGCTTTTTGTATAAGACAACGATGGCGGGGGGCGGGGGGGCTGGAATGTCCACAGTGTTGGCAGCTCATTTTGTGTAATGTTTGTCACAAATCACAAGGGCCACAGTCCCCACAGGCTCCTTCCAGCACCCTGTCCTCTGGAACTTCAATGGGTTGCTGACAGTATGAGATCCTGGCTCTGCTGGATCACCAGCCAAAGCAAACTCAGGGTCATTGCAGCTTCTCAACTAATGCAAAGATATTACAGAAATCTGGAAAGATTACATTAAATACATCAAACAGGAATAGTTTAACTTTCTTTTAGAAATATGGGGGTTTTGATGTATTAAGACTATGTGTCCCTGGAGCTTTCATGTCAAGGGGAATTGCATACTGAATATTAAATATTTATCAAGAAATTCACAGTTGAAAGTGGTCTGCAGTGACAGATCAAAAAAGAAAATCACCTCTGCACCATTTTTATTCTCATTTCTTTATGACACATGAATGTGTCCTGAAGGACTTTAATACTCACCTTTATAGATGTTTCTGCTTTCACATCAGACATTAAACTCTTTCCTGTCTTCTCCAGGAAGACTCCAAGTTACCAAAGACATAGCAGGATTACGCCATCAAAATTGCAACATCCAAACCCTGACATGACTAATCCCCACGTAAATGGGAAAGACCAAGATGTTCAGTCTGTGCAGTGGGTATGTGCAGAGCCAGACTGTCTCCTCCAGCCCACGGGTGTATGGGAGGTTTGCCCCCTCCACAGAAAAGGGCCTAGGGTCTCTGGCACCCTTTTCCTTGGGTCCTTTCCTTGTGGTGGTTTCCCTCTCACGTCAGGACAGCATAGCTTTATGATAGAGAGTTACTCCCAGGGGGAATACTGGGTTCTCTGTTTATTTGCTTTCAGAAGCATGTTCATGGGAAAAATCCTCCTTTGCATAAGGCATAATACCACTTTTCACCAGTGGAAGAGAAGTAGAACCATCTTCTTGGTGTAGACTGTACAGCCAGGCTTCTTTGTCCATCTTAAAGAAATAGTTGTGGGAAGAAGACGTCACCAAGTGCACTTCTCTTTCCTGTAGGCATCATCTTGTGATGATTCACACAGCTCAGTTGAAGGGCATTTCTAAAGCAGGTCTATATGATGCAGTGACAAAACTGTGTGAAATCCAATACCCAAGTGCTAGTTTTCAGAAAAAAAGACCTTCAACTTCGCTTTGCAGAACCAGTCTACCAAAAAACATACATGAAGTTGGCCCAAACCCTTCCCCAGCATAGAGCATGGAGTGGCTGATGTGGGCTCCCACCTGCTCTGCCACTGCAGAAATCCCCAGGACTGCTGGTGGGTGGCTGGAAAGGGGAAAGGACATGATACGTCCATGCTCACTCCCTCTTTTCCTCCCTTTCTCCTAAGACATCCTTTGAGCACACCAGGACCTCAGCCTTAAATGCCATTCTCAGTAGGGAAAACGAACGGGTTTTGGTGGCTCAGGGTGGTCTGCATTTAAAAGCAAACCAGCAGGATCTGATCCACCCTCTGTAAAGAGGCAAAAGCATCACTCTTCACCCAACTTCGTTAATTTAGGGAAGGGGGGGGGAATTGCTGTTGTGAGTGACCTGCCCCCATTGGGCAGCATTTCCTATGCTTTGTGCCATTGAGATAAAGAGCAGAGAGAACAGAAATGAGAGACATGCATTAAAGAAATTAAAATGAAGTAAGACCTGTGGCTTTTCCAGGCATTAAACAACTATGGGTAGGCAAAACAACTCATTGTGGTTAATTACTAAAGGTCAGGTTTTCACAAGGAGATGGCAATCAGCAGCTGACAACCAAAGGAAATGCAGATGTTTAAGTTGCACATGGAGCAAATTTGATTGAGAAACCAGAGAAGCACAACAAGCACAACTTCTGTTATTCTTCATTCATATATATGTTTATATTTTGGTTAAAAATGCACTCAGAGGTCTTTTTTTGTAGTTCTGACCTCAGCAAATGCTAGTTCTTCAACTGTCAGTAACAGAGTTGTAAGCCCCAATGGTTTACTGCAAACTTCAGGCTAGCTGATATTTCTGACAGCCTGTAGACTCACATGATTAAATCAGTGTTTCAGCTTTTATCAGCATAAGTTTCTAAGCTGCATGCTAAAGGAAAATAAACCCTAAAAATGCATATACCAGGAGCCCACCAAACCCCAGAAGCTGCTACTTGTAAAAGAAATGTCATTTTTTCAGTTGATCATACAGTGTCGGACAGAACACTCTGTTTTCCTTCCTTAATGCCTGGAGTTACTTTTAGATTGTACCCCAGATTGTACCTTCAGATTGCACAGGTACATTTGGGCTGTGCTGTTATATTGTCACAGGCTTTCGTGCCCATGGTGCCTGCACCTGTGACTCACTGCAATACCATGAGGCACTGGAGGATCCACCTCCATCGGCATCCAGGGAAACCTTGTGCAAACCCCTTGCCAGGGAAAGTTGCATGGTTTGCAGGAGATGCGCCTGCTCTTGCTGGCAATTGGCAGAAGGCTCCAGGAAATGCCAGTTAGAAAGGGCTGGATGCAGCAACAAAGTAAAAGAAATTCAAACCTAGTGCATCACAGAAGATAGTTAGTATAAAAGAGTATTTATGGTCATACTCTGTGCTTTAGGCACAGCATTTGACAGAAGTGGTCTTCCTAGCCCTTTTCACTGGTAAAACGATGACCATCAGTTGGACTCCAGAACCAAAAGGTAAACAATATGAGAAAACATATGGCTGGTTAACTAAATAAGGCTCTAACCTTCAGTGCAAAACAAGTCATCTTGAGCATCTGCCTATCAACACAGTCTCTCAGTGAGGCCCTTCATGAGGGCCTTTAAAAGTAAATAGAAAGGTCATCACTGATCGTAATGAGAGTTGGATCCATCTGAAATGCTGCACCCAGTAACTCAACTTCCTATGGACTTTTCAAGCAATGTGACGCTTTTATAAGCCTTTAGCTCCACTAAATTCACCATCCTGCCCCAGCAACATAAACAAAGCAAATACCGGGAGACTTTCAGACTGTCCCGGTCAGGACAGTACATTGTTTTCAAACTTTGCATGAGATTAAGTATTTCCTGGTTTGCAGGTTGTCTTTGGGCAAAGGATTGGTGCCTTTAATTTTGCTGCTATTTGTATCTGCACTTTCTTTAATACTTTCAGGTGCATTAGTTATCAGGAATATCTGCTTCAAGGTGTAAGCAATGAAATTTTTTGATCTGGCTTTCCCTGGGGGGTTTTAAAACCTTTTCTCCTGAAATAAGTGTGAGGCCCTTTCCCCACAGATGCTCTGGAGCAGGACTATCTTGATTGCCAAAATACTAAAACCACAAACTCAGGAAAAAAATAAAAGGCATTTCAAATCAAGTGAATAAGCCAAGGGGGGGAAAAAAAAAAAAAAAAAAAGACACAGACTCAGTCATCTCTCCTACCCATTTAATTAACAACATTCCTCTCCAGAAACAGCAAGCACAGCGCAAACCTCTCCAAGTGCCTTTTTACAGCTGAGATCCTGCAGCTGCCCCTCTCCTGTCCTCCCTGTCAGGACATGGCTCTGCCTGTGCCCCTGCCAAAGGGCAAAGCTGCCAGCATCAGTGGGCAGGGCGTGTGTGGAGCAGCCACACTTCCCAACGAGGCCCTTGCTTCAGCCAAGCATTTGAGCGGATGAGATATTGTAGTGAAAGGAGTAGGACTGGTTGTGCTGTAAGATAAGATTGTCTGCCAAGGCTTTGTTGGAGGCAGCCTTGCAGATGCAGGAAGGAAAACAAGCTGTAAAGATGGTAAAAGGAGAAGGAAAAAAATGCCCCAAGGGAAGCAGTGCTGGCACAGGAGACCAAGAGCTCCACATCAGCAAAGGGCACAGTAACACAGAAACAGAGACCAACATGAACAGCACAAGTCAAACAGCATCACATCCTGCTTTAGGAAGCCCCTCGCCCCGCTCACTTGTGCTGTTCTCCACCAGGACACTGGCTACAAGGCCACTTGCACCAGAGGCTGCTTTGCTTGCAGTGACAAAAACCTACCTAGGAAACAAGTAGTTGGGGTTGGCGCTTCCCAGGCAGGTTCAAGCTGCTGATCTGGTGGGTATTTCATGGTGGCAGCAGGAGGAAAAAGCATCTGGTGGCACAATTTGTAGGAGGATGGTTAAATGCTGCTCCTGCTGGAGAGGCAGCAGGTGAAGGACGGCACGGGTAGCCCAGCAGCCACGCAGATCCTGCTGCTCACAAGCTGAGCACAACATGGACACATCTGCACTCAAGTCCCATTGGTTTGTTTCAGTTGCTTTGTTGTTTTTCCAGATTTAGCCTCTTGCTGCATCTGGTCAGGCCCTGCTTTCAATCTGTCCCATAGATGTAGAGAGAGAGCAAGGACTTTCACAGAGGGTCCGTGGAGGCCCACTGCTTCCTTCTCAATTGAGGTTTTGCTGCCTGAATGCCTTGCTTCAAGTAAGGCAAGGATTCGGGGCAAAATCCTGATTTCACTTCAGCTTAAGCTAGTCCTGTTCAGTGGAAAATCCTGATTTCAGTTTAGCTTAAGCTAGTCCTGTTCAGCCCAGTCTTGTGCATCCCTCTGTCCTGAGAGTATTTTATGCAGTGTAGTTTCCTGGTTTACATGCTTCTGATCCTTTCCGCATTGCCCCAAGCCACCACAAAGGGAGGATGGAGTCCCCAGCTTAAAAGCAAGGCTGAAGTGAGGTGGGGAACCCAGGGGCAGCTGGATTTTCCATGTGGATGTAGGAGACAAGAAACACACAATGTGTTGTTCTGGTTCTTTGTGATTTGGAAGCTAAAACCAGCAGCCCCACTGAGAGCATGGGGGGGGGGCTGTGGGTTGGGACCAGCAGAGTCCCGTTTGTATTCAACTGTCTGGTGGTAAAGTCAAATGAGCCAGACAAGACCTGAGAAGATCATCTACATGGCTTCCTGCTGCACTTTGCTTGATGCACTTTCCAAGTAAACCCAGCACCTTGTGGTGGGACCATGCGTGGGCCGTGGTCCCTGGCACACACCTGACCCTGAGTGCAGGAGCAGCAGGTCCTGGCCAGAGGGTCCCTTCCTGCACTAGAACCACGCACTGCTGCCCAGCCCCAGGGACACAGGGCAGGCTACTTAAAGTCAAAGCCACTGCCTGCTACTTTGTGCCCTGAGGCTCGTGGGTTTTTTTTTTTTTCCCCAGGACAAGGAAGATAAACTTTTGCTACATAACTCAGTTCGTTTAATCTACCATACAGAAACAAAATCCTGAGAGGTTCAAAGCTCCAGTGTTTACTCTATCAGGCTTGTTTCTGGGATAAATAAACCATCAAAATCTAAGTATCTGGTGAAAACATCTAAACATACTAGTTGAAGCTGATGAAAAGTTAACATTTGGCAAAGACAAAGCATGAATCCATAATTATTGCAAGATGAGTCACCTGAACACACCAGAGCACTAGCCAACAAAAAACTCCTCTGAATAACTCAATGAGAACAAAGATGCCTAGAAATGCACACACCAGCAAAAGACGTCAGCCCTTATGAAAGCAGAAAAGGGGAAGGCAGCATTACCCCAGCTTTGTGGGGCATATCTCAGACCCCCATGGTCACCTCTGACTGAAGACCTCATGCCCATCTCCCCAAGAGCTCATCCCTGGGCACCAGGGCAGCCTAACATCCATATTCCTTCTCTGACTCATAGGATTGGAACAAACCAGACTTCTGCAGACAACAAGAAAGATAAAAATCATATTGCTTGGGGGAGTGCCAAGCTATTATTTCACCCAATTAGAGTCTTGAGATGCTGAAAGTTAAAAGGATTTCCTCTGGAAAGGGAACATTCCCCAGCCAGAAAGTCTCCAGAAAGGTACAGGAGCAATAACTCCTGGCATTCAGCATTAGGAAACAAGCATCTAAACAAAGGCTTCTTTTTTGGTTTGCTGTTGATGACATTTTAAGAAGATGCTACAGTACAGATCCCGGAACTTGGATTTCTAATTTTACACTCTTTCTACCTGTGACAGATTCACATGTCCAGGACATGCTGGGGATAGTTTATGCATCTTTGGTTATTTTATTTAACTACTACAGCCTAAAGATACCATACCCCCTGGGGTTAAAACGTACAGCCATCGTTATTTGCACTGATGAACTATTACGCAGCAACAGGAAACAAGAGCTGGCTGCACCAATTCCCCACGGCTGAAACTGCCTCCTGGGGAGACCAGATGTGGTTTATGCCCCATAATCAATCAGTCCTGTTTCAGAAACCTCAGTTGGATTTGAGGAGTGTAAGGGGCTCCTGCACAGAGGTCACACAGGAAAGCGCCCAACACCCCAGCACGAAGATTCAAAGCAGCCCCCTTGGGCTGCATGTGGCATGGCTGGGTCCAGGCACAGGAGCACAGCAGACCTGTTGGTGTTCCTCACCCTGTCTGCCTGCTCTCAAAGGAGAGAGCACACTGAGAACAGCTAAAGGACAAGTACGGTTCATCACTTGGTCTTGCCATTCCCGGGCAGGTGCGGGTGGGCTGGCTGCGGGGAAGAAACATGTTCTCTTGCCACAGCACTGTCCATTATTGCTTCTGCACATCACAATACACTGAATAATCAGCAATTATATTGCCTTTATCCCCTGCGTTATGGTGTTACAGTTACAGCTGTATAAATAACAGTCCATCTCCCATCCATGATAGCTTCCATTTAGCATGGCCCTGCTGATCCTGCAGTAGAGAACCTCAATAAAGCCTGAGCTCAGGTTTTGGTGCAGTCTCCTGACCACCCAGTGCCATGCTAGTTTAAAAGAAAAGTAGTAATTTTTAGATGTGCTTCTATACCACTGCAAAAGTGAAACTTTTTTTTGCCACCCTGCAAAGGAAGCATTTTGTTTTAGCACAGGTGGTTTCCCCTCTCCTTCCCCGAGAAGAAATTAATGTGGCTGCCCTGTGACTGGCTGCAGCTTTATCACGAGAGATTTCATCGTGGACTTATACAACCTCACTTGCAGCCATTGTGCTGTCAAACAGGTTTCCTTCCTCTTCTTCACAACACTCCTACATCACATCCTATTTGAGCTCTTACAGTGCTTCATAAATAATGTGATAATGAGAGCCCTGTACACTTCTGGGGTTTGGGAGGCATTATCTCCGTTTTTAAGAGGTGGAATATGGAGATCGGAGATTAAAGGTGGCAAATCCAACAGGCTGTGATCCAAATACCAGGAGTTTTTCTACCTCATTTCCCTTGGATCTGGAGCCCTTCTTGGCTTCTCTGCTGTTGGCTCATATCTTCCACTTCTCCATAGGACTTCAGTCCTACCCTGTCCTTTCTCTGTAGGGTAGCTTACAAGTTTTGCACCAGCATATCACTATTGGTCCTTCACTGTATTTTGCTTAAGGTTTGTAGAGACAAAATTGGTGTTTCCATTACCCAGTAACTGGGTTGAAAATTCAAATAACTGAAAATCTTTCTATCATAAAATAGTACTACCAAAAATTCAGTCATGGCACACAGAGATGCTCACTGCTATGACAGAAATAGCCTTTTGCTTAAGAAACACAGTAGAGTTCAAAGGATGTGAAAAGAATACAAAAGCTCAGAGCTAGGGCTCACCCACGGAGGATGGGTGCTCACTACAGCAGCTTCTGGATTTCTAACAGGGGCTAATTAAGCCTAAGTATAGGCATGAGCAGAGCATTTGGCACTACTCCATGCTAGCCCAAGGAGGCAGCCTCCAGCTCAAGGGCATCACCAACTCCATGGGGGCAAGGCTGCCTGATGCCAAGGGTCGTACATCATGCCCTGTGGCTGGAGAGGTACAAGGTCCAAGCCTGGTGATAAATAAAACAAGATTTCTATTCAAAATTTTAAGCTACTCTAAAAAACAACATGCTGCTGTGCTTCTCCCTGGAGAAGACAGAAAGCTACTGCTGAGCTGTTTATTGTTCATAATACATGTTTGGGTTTGTTTTGGTTTGGTTTTTTCCCAGAAAAAATTGAGCCTTGCTGCAGGCACACACAGGCACCAGGATACAGCACAGACAGCAAAGCTGGCTAGTTGGATTTTTCCATGTGCAGAAACAGCTTGAGAGTGATGGGTGAGCTAGAGGTTTTACCTGAAAACCAGCAGTGAGTCTGTCCCTCCCCAGCAGGTAGGCTTCATTTCCCCTGAGCAGTACCTCCCATGTCTCCACCTCAGTCTCAGTAGGCACCTCTCGCTGCAGGGACACACAAAATCCCAGGATAGCTCTGGGGAGCTCCTCATCTCTGGAACAGAAGGGCCAGTGCCCTGAGTGACACAGGGTGCCTGCCCATTCCATTTCCTATGGTGGAGAAAACCAAGGTCCCTTCACTTGTCTTTTGATGTCCAACAAGGACTGCTGCACATAGGAAAGACATGCACAGGGTGCATGTCTGTGGGTGGGAGGAACAATTTGTGGATGGCTGTGGTAAGCAGGAGGCCCACAGGCAGCAAGAGATGCCTGGAGAAAGTGCACATCGATAGCCAGAAGGCACTGGGGTGAGGGAGGGCCTGCAGCCACTTCCCTGCAACAGTCCTCTGCAAACAAATCCTCATGCACAGGGAACAGTACCAGGCAAATTCCCAAGCAGCAAAAGAAACACACACACACCCCCCAAGATCTGTTTTCCAAAAGACTACAGTCTGAAGAAAACACTTCTTTTCCTGACAACAGCTCTCACCATACAAATTAGTTACTAAAAAAGCTAGATGTTTCTCAGGTGAGAAGGTGCCCCAGCAGGAGCAGACAGTGAGCTGTTCCTGCATTTGCTCATGCCCTCCCTGCAAAGCAGGGAAGAGGGCATGATACACAGCTCCCCAATTCCAAAGGAGGAAAAAATAGCAAAAATACTCCACAGAAAAAAAGTAAACAAACCAACCAACCACACAGCAAACCACTTTAACCTTGCCAGGCACTCTGCCACTTGGATTCTCAGCTGAAAGCCCAAAGCCAGCACAGCTTTCCTTTGGGGTCACTGTGAACAACTGGGAGAAAAGCAGTTAGAAGAACCTTGGGACCTCAGCCCAGAAGCCAACCAGACCCACATACTTGACAAAACCCGTCCCCTCCAAAGGAATACAAAAAAATTGTCACCAGCCCAGAAAGAAGAGACACACTGTCACTAAATGAGCACCCAGCAGCTCCCAGAAGGCTGTGTGGTTGTGGTCCCTGCAGCGTAAAGTGGAGTGGAGGCTGCATGTAACCCCTTCCATGGGAGGGATGGCCTTTGCCCAGTAGGGTCTGTAACCACGGAGTCAAGGGGACTGTAGGCTACTGATTAAGAATTAACTTGGTCTGTAAGGAAGGCTGCCCCTTCAGCTCTCAGTCAACATGGGACTAGATTTTCAAAAGCAGAGTGAGCATAGCCCACATTATATCCCAGAATGGCAGGACCTGGCCTTAAGCACCCAAGGAAGTCGTGTGAGATGCTTTCAATCTGTCAACATCCCTTTGAAACACCTTCATTTACCCTGTTCTAGGTTCATCAGCTATTTTTCACTGTTAGTTTTAGAGTAACCCATACTGATAAAAGGCTCTACAGATCATATTGTATTCTTCTGTTCCACAGATCTCACTGGTTTGGCTTCAAGTGCCACTGTCAGTCTGGCTAGCTATTTTTTCTACATTCAACAATTCAAAGCATTTATCCT
>JAAGNO010030094.1:5573-20614 GCA_033439905.1 Ceryle rudis | reverse complement strand
TTGTTCTTTTTTAAAAAAGCAAGTAACACAGATTCACAGATTTCAGTGGTCTGTAAGTATTCTGAACGCTGTCTACTACTCAGTTCTTGGCAGCTCAAGGATACCTGCTAAGCTCCATCCAGCCCCATAAACCAGGAGGTATCAATGCTCAATAAAGCAAATGAAGCAAACCCAAGCAGGTTTGTGTATAAAAGCATGAACCATCTACTAATGGAAATATCGTCCTCATACTGTAGGAGCCAAGGCTGGAAATGAATGTAATACTCTGCCTGAGAGGAGGTCCCACCTGTGAGCTGTCAACACTTGCTTTGATAATGCAAGAGAAGCCCATGGGAACATTTCTGAGACTATAGTAAGGGAAGCTAGTTCCAAATACTCTCAAAAAGCAGTAGCTGTGAGAACAGCCCCATTCTCCAAAGAGCAAATGGGCGAAGTTCAAGCCTCCAGAATACTCGTGTCCTTGTCTCATTGTGATAAGCACAAGAGAACACGCTGGGCACATATCAGCTTTATAGCACACAGGATCCTCCTTCCAGTGTAACTTTAATTCTCAGCTAAGCTTAGGTTCCTACAAGTTGCTTCATTCATGTGCACAGACACCATGAGTCACCCAGCTTCTGGAAAGATCACACCTCAGCATCAGCATGAAGAGGTACAGAACCAGCATAACTACACTGATACTCTAGAACACAGCAGCACAGAGAAGGGCAGAAAGGGAAGGCTCCGACAGCCCTCACCGGCTGGAGCTGACAAAACCGGGAAATAGCTCAAGCCAAGATCTGGCTCAGGGTCTCACGGAAGTGACTTAAAGTCATCTTTTTCCTTTTTCTCCCCCTCCCGAATTACACAGTGGGTACTCCGCAATCATAGCCAATCTTAGGCCAGCCATTCAGAGGTACTGAAGTGCACACTGGAGAGAAGAGGAGAGTGTTTCTCAAATTGAACCATAATATAAAACCAGATTATTTTGAAGTTGTAGTCCAAACTCTTTCTTCACACAGCAACTTCTCAGAGAAGAACAACTGTGGCCATAGTTCAGTTTTAGCTCTCCAGAGAATAACAATTGTTCCTGTATTATGTAAATTCAGACTGAAATGTCCAAGTGTCATTTCACCTCAAGTGCTGACATACAATATTTGTATGTCATGTAGAAAGGTTTTCTGGCATGTTTCAGAATAAAACAGTATTATTTAAAGAAAATTGGGCAAGTTCTGGTTTTACAGAGAAAAGCTTTTTTTGTCTTCAAGGTATGAAAGCCAGCTAAATATGAACCTGATGAGCAAAAACTTCTGCAAGGAGAATATGAGTAGTTTTGTTTAAGTGTTCTTATATGCTTACAACCGTTGAAAAGCCGATAGTTAAAGTACATTGACTGCAGTCTAGTGTCAATCCATAAAGGATTACTACTATTTTTTTTTTTAATACAGTCATACCCAAGGAGACTAGCCAGGTATTGTGCCTAGCTCTAAGTGTTAAGCACCACTGCATGAGGCACACAGCAACATGCCAGCAGCACAGATTCAGCAACTAACCTTTCATCTCTGCTTTGAACTTCTTTGCTTTCACAGGAACCTCTGTGTTTTGCTTGTCCACCTCCTGAATTTTGCGTTTCTTTGTAACAGCAGGAAGTGTCGAGTCACCGGATGGGTCAAATATTTTTACTTCACTGTAATGAAGAAAGCAAGTCAATTGTAACAAAAAGACCACTTACCACCAGGTAATATCCTGCAGTTGAACATAAACTTTCCAACATAACCTCCCAAGAACATGAACAAATCGATCTTGCTCAGCTAACAAAGTATCTACAGGTAGTGAGACCCTTTCTCCAACACATGAATGGTCCATCAGCAATCGAGACTACAAGAGATATCCCATGAAGTACAACTGTCTGATCTGCACAGAAGATACCAGTTAAGTAAGTTTTGTTCTGGTTTAATGTCTGTTCGTGGCTCTACAGAGCACTTAAATTACCCATTAAATTGATCTGTCTCCTGCTGCAAGCCTTTCTAGCATAGCCATATGGTCACAAGCGAATCGCTTTGGTAAATCCATGTAAGTATACCCTAAAAGTAATACATATACGGGATTAGAATTGGCTTTACTTTTGCTTTTTCTGCACTGCCTCTCCACCTTTACCTTCACAGGGCACAATTCACAAGGCAGAGGAATGCTATGGCTCATGTCTGTGTCGCTTATACCAACTTTATCGGACATTCGAATACCTAATCTGTATCTGAAACGGCCTCTTCAAGTATTACTGCGTGCTCCTTTGTTCAGGCCCAGACCCCTCTACAGGCCGCAGAGACCCAGCCATTCAAACTCAGTGCTCTTTAGGTGGACCTTTTCAGGGTAACTGAGTCATCTCATAGAAAGGAAACTTTTTTTTTTTTTTTTTCTTATTCAGAACAAAATAGGAGAAAACAAAAAAAAAGGAGTTTTAAAACAGTAAGTCTAAACTACCCCCCTCCAGCCACATACTGAGCATCAGAACTTCTTTCAAGTAGAAATCTAAAGTAGCTACTTTGCACAGGTTACAAAAGCAACTAAGTCTAGTGACTAGACTGGGAAGCGTGTGGCAATGCTAGCAGACAGCACCAGCAATTCATCCTCCTAGCATCAGAAGTTATTCCTGTGGGTATTAACATCACATATTGCTTTACAGAAATTGATTACACAGCCCTTTGCAAACAGCAGACTCTGCTTCAGTTAAACTCAAGCAAGAGCTCACTGGCTTCCTTATCTGTGTCAAACTACTGCTGCTAATGAAAAATAAATCAATCAATCAGGAAATAAATATGCCAAAGGCAGGTAATGCGCACACTCATCTTTTTTGGAAAGCATACTGAAATGTTCCATTTGAAGCTCATCTCTAAAAACTACCTCGCAATTAACATCTAATGTAGCCAATTCATACAGGATCCATAGATCCATACAAGACAGAAGTTCTTGCCAATCTCCTTAGAACTCTAGTTTGGCCCTTCAAACAATCTCCTAAAGCAGCAGTACTGCCATTTTTGTACACAGGAACGATTTAACAGACTGAGTTTCCCTTTTAGGCAGCCAGACTAAGCCAAACAGCCAGGAACTATCTTCAGTCTCTCCCCCAAGCCTAGACACATTTGCAAAGCACGTCTAGCAGTAGAAACATGTCCTGGCAAGAATTCATGACTCCTCATTTCAAGAGGTCAAAACCCAGCGTATATCTTGTCTCCTGAACACCCTCCTCCCTAAGCTACTGCCTCCTTACACGCCCTGACGCTTAATTTACTGACACTGTCTTTTCAAAAGCTGATCCAGAAATCACAACCATCACTACACTTTGAAATGTCTAGTATATGGAAATGAAAGTTACAGCTAGCTTATGAAAGATGTTTGTGGACTATAGATGGGAGCAACAGTGCTATTTTTTCCTCACAGAACCAGCACCTAGACCTGGTTTTGCTGAGCACTTGACCTCCCTACACCAAAGGTTCAGCAAAATAAGTAGGCCAAGCTAAGCAAGAAGTCCGCAACCTAATCAAACAAAAAAACCCAGATGTCACAGCTCAGACTAATAATAACCTGTTCAAATCCTTAGATGTTCAGCTGTCCCAGTTGCAATTTACAGGCACCAGAAACTGCTCTAACAGCGTCCTGAGTACAGACCCTATCTATTGCTTAAGATACGTATTACTTACTATGCACAATACCTAAAAAAGGAGACAAAGCTTTGCTCAAGACAACTGCTGGTGTTTTTTCTTTTCTAAGAATAAGATGACTAAGTAGGTCTCTAGGACTTATTTCATGTCAAAAAATTCATTCAAAATCTGATTTTCTCAAGTTTAATTTATTCAAAGTAGCATTAAACAAAGCTGCTACATATTAACTCCCCAAACTATTCAGCTTTTTTGGGCCGATGCTCATAACATCTAAATACACTTGTTATCTGATTTAAGTCAGTAATTTACTATTAAGAAAATCGGGAGTGTTTCTCCAGTTCACTGGCTTTACCACAACTGTAAAGTGTGGGAAAATGGAAATTCCCATTAGCAGTGGGACCTGTCAAGTGTTTAAGAGCACAGAAAATGGATCTTTCTGAATCTTAAGTCAACTCAGCCCACAGCCAAAAATCTTCTTGGAAATAAAACCAGAGTTAGTTATACTTAGCCAAGCTGAGAGGAAAAACTATTCACCTCTTGTTTTGATACTTGTCTGCCCTGGCCAAGGCTTTTCCAGTGCCACTTATTCTTCTTATCTACAAGAAAAAAAAAAAAAAAACCAGAAGTGAAAAACAAATTACTCATAATGAAAACAATTTGCAACACAAGTTTTACAGCTCTTGAAAGGAATTAAAAATGGAAAGACGGACATACATTATTGATCAGGTCTTGTGTACCTGTGTGAGTCTTGTATCTGGAAGTAGAAAAGGGTGGCAAGTAAGGCGAGAAAGGCATGTGCCTTTCTAATATTGCTCTTGAAGAGTCAAATTCAATTAAAGGGTGTCTAGCACTGGATCAAACATATGACAGCCACATGACACAGAACATCACACCTCTCCCCAAGACCACACTTTTTTGTGCACACTTTTTTATTTTTGGCAAGGATAACTGCATGTCAGGGCAGGTATCACCCTATGCCTGGCATAAAGCCAACCTTAAAACCACAATACAGGCCCCAAACAGAATTTGAATTAAAATTGTACATGTCAAGTGATCAGCTTGTGTTTTGGCATTAACGTGTCTCCTCGCCTTTCTTTCAATAAGCAGTACTGCCTCCCATGAAACACTCAAGGAAGAACAGACAGGTTTTTCTGGATTTTTCTTTATTTTATTCTAACAATGTCAGTACTACAGCATTAGTATCAGATCTTCCAGCCTGGAAGGCTGAACCTAGCCATCATTTACAAGAGCACATACAGCAAGCATGCCACCTAAAAGAGGAAAGGGAACCCTATGTTCTCCCAGCATGTTGTGCGGGTGGCAACAGATGGAACAGCAGGTACAGAGGCAGGATACACATGAAAGTGATGGGATGGCAATGCTGCAACTTGCAGAAGAGCATCTTGGTTTAGCTACAGAGAAAGCTCCTTAAGACTACACATCACCAGTATTCAGGTTTTGGGCAGCCATGGTGGAAAATGTGAGGCAGGGGAAAGCCCAAATGGGCTTTCTTCATCACTGCTTTCTCTTCACAGTAGAAGTCATAATAAGCCTATCTTTGCAATTAATACAGAGTTATAGTAGAATGTAAAGGTATGATCTCATCTAGATCAGAATCAAGATTTTTCAATATAATGTAAATGAAGACGGGCATCTAAACAAGAAAAACTGACATACAAACAAATGGATGCAGCCACCTTACAAACCCTACCGTTCCAGGCAAGGTTGGGAGAAACTACAGAGTAAGAATGACACTAGATCACTGAACTGAATGAAAGGAAAAGACTTGGAAAGTCTGCATCAGAACATACGAACACCAACGTCAGCTTCATGCAGCCCTCTGCTAGACTTACCCCTCTCTCTTCCAAAAGCCTCAGTCTCGTCTCTACTTTTAGCCTATTCTCAGCTCCCATTTCAGCACTTGTATCCTCTCCAAGGGCATCGTAACGAATAGTCAAGGCAGTCTTAGCTGCCAGCATTCGAGAAATCTGGAAAAGCCGAAAAGAATATTAAATTATAAATACAATGATTCGCTCTGATCTGGAAACCATACCCACCAACAAGAGAACAAAGTAACCATCTGCTAGCAGTGTTTAGTTCAAAGAAATAACTAGTACATCATTCTATCAACACTGAAATACTGTTAACCTAACACCCTGTTTTCTTGATAGAGTGAAACATCTGAGACAGCAAGTATCCCACTCTACCCAGACCTTCAGATAGGATTAGTCTGAGGTTGCATTTCCATCTGGATAGCTTTCTCTAGAATTCCAGCACATATTCATCCACCTGCATTTTAAAAGCATAAGCTCTGTAAAAGCAAGCCATGAAAGTTAACTAGCTTTAGCACAACAACAACAGTCTGATTTCCAAGCAAGACTAAACCCATAACAGCTTAGTTTACTATCATGTAGAAGAAAGCCATAACGTACCCCTTGAGAAAGCCAGCATTATGCCACAACTCAGCAGGAATGCATCTGTTATTACTCAGATGTGTCAAATGGACAATCCCATTCGCTTTTTTCAAGTGGGAATGAATGACACCCAAAAATTTGTGGGACAGTGGCATGTTTCACATAACCAGGAAGCAATACAGTAAAGTAAGGCATGGAAGCCTCACTGTGAAGCTCGAGCTATCTCACTGACAGATACTCATGCTCTGAAAAAAGTCAAGCTGGTAAGCAATTCTGCAACTCACCTTTCCTTTGTTTTTGGTATTGGTTTGTCCCACTAGAGAAGCATGATAGATAAGGCCAAATTTAGGTGTGTCCCGTTTAGTCTTCAGTGCTCTGAAGAGTGCCTTCTCAGCGCCCAGTAACTGAACTGTTGATGCTGGATGTTTTGCCAGATTCAAGAGGGAACCTAGAAGGAAGTGCCACAGAAACAGTAATTTATTAGAGGAGCAGCTAGAGGGCAAGGAGGCTAAATTCCTACACTATCCAAAAGTAGGGAGCTCAGAGCTGCTTCATATTCATTTCCTGAAGGACAGGTAAGCCATTTCAGTCTTTCATGCTTTAGCTAACTGTCTTGGTTTGATTCCAGCGACCCGAAAGAAGGCTGACTCAATAAAACATATTGCACTGGAGTAATACCTACTCCTGACAACGTCTGGCAGCAGGAATGTGTCATTACAGAACTGCAGCATAGGTAACTGAAATAAGGCCGCTACATTGAGCGACTCTGACTATTAAAGCCTAATGCCAGTTCATCAGCATTTTACCTCAGAAGTGATTGGACTATCAGCAGGAGGCTCAGTAAGTGTCTCAGAAGAGGTAGTGACTTAAGTTGCCCTCATATTCCAAAAAGAATTCAGGCCAACTGAAAACTTCATCATCACAGACTACTACCAAGCTCATGCTGGTATTCTCAGATTCCTCAAGAGCCACTGTCCCCACCTTTACCACAAGATGTTCATCAGGTCTTGCATAACGCTTTTAGCTGACCAGCTCTTAAGAGAAAACCTCTGATGAGGTCATCTAAGCTTTATTTACACCAATCAGTATAACCCACCTGCATGAGCAATGAGCCTTGCTCCAACCAGCTCACCCACCATGACAGTGAGATTAGGAGCAATGGCCATCATTCTGTTCTTCAGGTAGTCATACAGCTGTGTCCGATACTCAGAGATTTCAATCACCTGGCACAGGAAGAGTTTGGTGACAGGAATTAGCATGAGCTGAGCAACAACATTAAGAGCTAAATATACGGAAATGAAGAAGTGTTGAGAATTACAATGAAGGAGCCTAACAAAATGCATACAGCCAAGAGCCCAAGTTATAGGAAGCTTTATATAGGGTATATTCCCAGAGCAGAGCTCCATCTGCAAAGGATGTTGGGTCTGTATTGCTTATTCCCTTATTCAACTTATTTTCTCAGCCAAGCTCCTGACACAGGAGTTGACAAGATGCCAAAGACAGTGAAGCAGAACAAAAATACTTAGTAAGGTCATTTTTTTTAGGACAAAACCCTGGAACATTCAGTTTTCACATAAATCTTTGCCACCATTCTCTTGAAATTGGATAAATGCTCTTTACTTGTTCCACACAAATACACACAATTAGAATGCACGTAAAAAAGCAGCCTGGTCTAGACCAAGAACAGGAACTCCTAACCCTGCCACTCCCTGCTAAAGTCACAGAGGGATCCAACTGGCACCACTCAAGTCAGAGGGAGTTCACATACAATCCAGATGAAAGCAGGAGAGGACTACCAATTCTTTTGGAAACTCAGCGCTTCACTTTTAACCCAGAGTTTATCACCCAGCTTCAAAAGTGACAGATTAAAAAGATGCTATACAGTACCATTATCTCAAAGACTTAAAAGCACGATGCCAAAATTTCCCCAAAAAGTAGGACTGCCACTTTTGGAAAACTTTGTGCAGACATCCACAGTCCGAGATGGCTCAGATGAGGTAGTGACTGTGCACCCTCATGTCTGCACATCAGGAAAGCAACAACACAGGAATCATCACTGCCATCACAAGCGCGTTAGCAACACCCTGGGAAAACCCTTCCTTGGAAGGAGCAGCTCTGCTATGACTAAAGTGGAGCTCCCATCACTATTCATCCATGTGTACATACCTGATCACAGAGATGGATTATGTTGTTTATATCTTCTTCTGATACTTCTGTTCCCATGGAAATCTCAGCGGCAGCCTTCACATCCTCTTCAATCTCCTCTGGTAGAATGTCAGAAACATCAGAGGAGGCAAAATTGCTTCTATCTCCTGTGGGGAACAGATGAAAGCATGTTTGTGCTAGGAGCAAGATGAACTAGTGAAAAAAAAAAAAAAGGCACAGAAACAGATGAAGATAAAAGGCCAAAATAACAACAGTGAGTCAAGTCTGCTGTCATCCTATCTCAAACTCCCAGAATATATGTCAATGTTCTGACTTTGTTTATACTAGCTGAGAATAGTTGGAAATATTAAATTTGAAAGTAGAAAAAAAAAAATAAAAGCCCTTATTCTGTAACACTGCATACTTCACCTTTTTAGTAGCTGCTTGCTGCTAAATTTTCAGTCACAAAAGTAAAAGGAAGAATTCCAGGAAGCAAGCATTCATTTGCCACTAAGCAAATCATGGCAAACTATCCTCCCTCCCCCCCAAATAAATAAAATCATCAATACAAAGCACATGCCTAAGAGGTGAGGCAACTGTCCATAATATTACAGCTGTCATTCTTTCTGCTCCTATGAATAATTATAGCAGTTGGTGTCTCCAGGAATACTTGCAAAGAGGCAGCAATTCTCTTCACATCAGTTTTTTGACAGCTAATTTTCAAACTGGTCTATTGACTAATGGTGATCGTAAGGAGATATGCTGGTAGTCCATGAAGAACTGACTGGTGATATGGTATTAGCTTTCTCTTAAGCTTCAGAATGGTAAATTTCATCAACATAGACATGCAAGAATACACTACTTTTCCACTGGCCCTATTTACACTGCTGCTGAAGGCAGGACTGTATACAGGGTCATGACTAGATGGATGAGCAAATCACAGGTCTACAAAAACAGTGCCACTAATGCACTGCATACTAACATGCAACATTCTCCATGCTCATGCCTCTATTACTCACCAACTTTCCGCACACATTTACAATACGCTAGGTTATCTGTGATGATTTTGCCCAGTTCAGGGAAGTGCCAACCATACCATTCCCTACAGCGCATAATGTAGTTATTCAGTTCTTTGTCCAAGTCATCAAGAAGCGCTACGAGAAAGAAGAATGGACTTTTTTTTCTAAGAAGGTAATCTAAAAATGGAAAACTCTCAAATCAACTGAAGCATTTTAACCCATAAAGACTGAAATTAAACATAAGCTGCAGAACATTAGAAGTCATTACTCTTCAAAGACCTGCATAATCTCAGGCATAATATTATAGAAGTATTAAAATTCCCGTGAGTGGGGCCTGAAAGTTTCACCACTGAGATTGTCTTGGACAGAGTCCTTTAACAGCTGCAAAGCTCATTCCCTTGGAAGGGGAGCAGCAGCCAGTTATTCTTCCTCTCAGTCAGCCAAAGTGCTACATGGAAGATTGATGTAAAACCTAGCCATCAAATAAACTTTAAAGAAAAATGTTTTCATGGTGAGAAACTGATCTTGTATTCAGTCACTTGATCTAAAAGATTCTATCAAGCCCCTTAGTTGCCTTTATAGTACAAATATACCCAACACAAATCCCATAGGCTCATCGTTTACCAGATACGATCAATAACCAGATTTACAACATAAGAGTGTAACACCCACAGCTTATATTGCTACAGAGCCCTGAGGCTAAAATATTTCCCACTAACGCAATACCAACATTTCCATCTGTTGTCTCAGTGGTAGTGACGAAGGAGCTGAATTAAATCATCAATTTCAGCTTAACTATGTTTCATCATTGACAACAGTCTGGGAATTAATATTCCAAACAGAGTTCCTCGCCACTGTTTCACAGCAACCATGCTGATTATGATGTGGATGTCTCTGAGGAAAAATGAGGAATGGGCTTTCCTAGCTGTGTTTACAATTTCAGTCTGTTTTCCATTAAAAAAAGCAAGGAGGTGGAAGGCATCATTACACACTGCAGTGGGTTTTACATGCCTAACTTAAGAGTATATTTCTACATTGTCCTCTATGTGAGATACCACCAAAATGAAGGCTCAGAAAATCCTGCCCTGTGGGGCCCATTCTCCCAACATTATTCTGAAGGGAGGCATGTTGGAGAGTCCTCAGAGGACTGAGCTAACGTTGCCTGGATTTCAGCTGACCTCTATGCTAAGAGAAAGTGGACACCAGTGGACTGTATCACCTTAAAAATGTTCCTGCTTGTGGAAAACCCCATTAAGAAAACACACCTTATGCCCACCTGAACAATGCCCAATTTACTGAAACGTGCCAGGAGGAAACTGATAACAATATTTCTCTGTAACCAATGTAAATAAGTCAGCTATCCAAAGCCAAATCCATTAATAATTTAAGCTCTAAATATACTTACAAATTGCCTGGATAATCATGGTATCTACTTTGTCTGGGCTGAACTTCAACTTGTATCGGGAAAGGCTGAGGAGACAAAACGCAGTTTCATCAGCATTCTGACATCCCGCTGCAGAATATGTCCCACCTGTTCTGTTCCTATTGCACATGAATATAGCTGTCCCTACACCCAGTGGTATCAACTCAGCATTATGACACTGACTGCTCTCAGCTGTGGCAAGAAGCCACACTGACACAAGTTTCACAACAGCTCTGACATGTGTACATGCACATACCCTGCAACAAGGGTGAAAGGGAAAGTTAAGGCTATCTGCACCATGTGCAGCGGACGGAACACGAGTGCTGTGGCAGGAAATTGGCTGCTCATTTCTTTCTGCATGGCTGCCAACAAAAAGTATTTGTCAACAGCACTTCCAGTTCTGAAGCAGCTGGAGGCAATTCACAAAACTGTACCTACCCAGCAGCACGTATCAGCAATGCTACTGTAAAGCAACACAAGAAACTTCCAGGAACAGCATCTCACTGTCTGAGAAAGCCCATTACCATCTGCCTTTAACGTATGTTTAAAATTTGTCAGTATGCTATAGTAAAAGACACTCGATATCACCATGGACTTGCATCTTCACAGTCCTTTTTCAATATTAATGCCATTTTTATAAGCAAACAGACATCTATTTTTAAGGAATTAGCTACAGCAAAACAGTTCTCCAACTTGTTAACAGCTCACAGACAGGACAAGCTGATGTCAGAATATGGACTAAAAGTTACTTGTGAACAAATGTTTGACCCCATACTCACCCAGCAACTTTTTATTTAACTGCTGTTCTACCAAATCTGAAAGGCAGCGATGGCAAGGTGGGAACTCTGCCTTTAACATTATGTATTATATGAGTATTTACCCTGGCATAAATCGGCAAATCATGGTCTTCACCTCGTCTCTCAATGGCAACAGACTTTTAAATGACCCACTTGACTGCCACAGAAAGATTTCAAGCCAAATCCTGAAGTACATAACATGCAAAGAAAAGCTATCCTCTTCGGGTGAAGGAGCCACCTTTCTCTGAAGGACAGGTGCAAACTGGAAAGCCCTTCCTTTATAAAACAACATTCAGATACAAATGTGTCTCAACTTACAGAGTATGAGACTGGGTCACACACCTAGAGACGCTTCACACAACACAACATAGCCAAGGACAGGAACGGGGCAGACGCAGAATGAGAGCGAGCCGTTCTAGGAACTCACCTGTGTGCCAGACCCAGACACATAGCTGCCATTTCTCGAGAAGGGAGGCCTGTAATAAGGCCTTCTATCTGTGAGCGAATTCCTCTCATCAGCTCTGTAACCATTGGGCTGTGTATACAACTCAAATTCAGCTTGTCCTGCAGGATGGAAAACAGTGGTCCAAAGTCAAGCACAACAATGACATTCCTCTAAATCTCTTCTTCCAGTAGCCTTATCTCATTATACCTGGGCTTCTCACTGTAATCCTGTGATTACACAACAGTTTCAGTCATCTTTGATGCTCAGGGTAGTGACATCCCCAGTTCTCCACACAGTAACAATTCCAGTTTGAAGAGGAGCTTTATAATTAATGCTCTGTCTGCTCTGTAGACACTGGAACCAAAGATTCAAGATTTTGCAGTTTTCTAGCAACAGTTCGGCCACCGAGAGGAAATTCAGAGGTACAGGCTTGGGGACCTTGGGTCTTTTTCAGAGAACAAAACTGAATAATTAGTTCAGAATCCTTGATGTTATTCACTACAACACTAAATCCTCCTCGTTGTGCAGGATACCTCAGTCTCTTAAGACATCGTGAGGAAGTGGCTAGAATAAAAGTCACTAGAAGGGGGAGCAATCCAACGCAGGATGGGAACCTGGTATTTGACACCTTGGAGACACTGGACAAAGGAGTCCACCTCTGTTGTACTTCTTCCTTTCTCTGGTAGGCAAGGACTGAAGGATGTGCACAACTGCTGACAGACTGAGGAAGGCAGAACAATGCACACTCCCCCACCAGACAATGTATCACCACCCCCCTACTGCTGCATCTCTTGGTGAGAAGTAAGCCTGTCTGCCTGGCTGGCTTTTTGTTTGGTTTTTCCCTCCCCTCTTTTTCTGGATAGGATCTTTATGTTGTTGGGTTTTTTTATCTGCCAGCTTTCTAACCAATATTTAAGAAAGAAATCAAGCAAACCTGAACACCTCAGTGCACTTTTACCATATCATTCACTTGTGTACTCCAGACATCTTCCCTATATACATGCAGTATACATTTGATCATAAGGATTCGATATCTTCCACAATGCAAACACTGCATTGGCAGTGTAATAAATGTAAAGTCTCTGGAACCTGACTGTAATATCTCAGTAGCATGAGACAAAAGGCAGAGTCAGTTATCACCTTTATCACACCTCCAAGTTTGGCATCTGCGACAGCCAACTGTTCATGGGCATCTTTTGCCACTATCTTCTTGAGAATTTTCTTCAAGTTCTTGCTGAGCTTGCCTTCTACAAGAGCTGTTGATGCTGTATAAAACAAAAAGACCAAAGATGCAATTTCTTTCCCCTCCTATAAACCTGCAAAAATAGTACTCCTAACTTGGTATTTTTATTTTAACCGCCCACATTAGCTCTAGACTGAGCTGCAATATTACTTCACCATACAGTGGCTAGAATCAAAATAGAAGAAAATTACATACTTGCTCCTTTGGAGGCCTAAATCAAAAAACCTTCTCCCAGTTGCCTTTCCTTTCTCCATGTGGTTTCAATCCTATTTCTGCCAATTTTGTTTAAGGATCTCTACAAGCAGTATGCCATATGCTTTATTGGATATACCTTTAACATTTCTGAAGGCAAGGTTATAAGGGAACATCTTGTGTATCATTTAATTAACGAACCATTTTCCAGGTCCTTAGTCAGCAACCATATCCTAAATTGTGTAATGGCTTATCCGCATCCTCCGATGATGATAATCTACCATCTAAAGCCCAACAAAGAATGGTGCCAAGCACACCGGCTGGGCAGTCAGACAAAGACCCTTTTAATATAGTATAGCATGTAGACTGAAGAATTTTAAAAGGATGTTATTCATTCTCAAGTATTAATAGATCTGTAAGAGCTTTACTATCCCACATCATATATTTTAAGCGGGCACCATCTTTGTGGGTGAGCTCTGCTCCACTGAACTTGTGATTGACACAACATCTTCATCACAGTAAATAGAGCAGAAACCAGTGATTTTTGATTTCCAGAACTTTAATGAAATGTAAGAGTAGAACCTCAGTGCTGTGCTGAGTTTTATCTCAACCTTTCTGCAAGGGAGGTGCATTTCCACCTTTCGATCTGGTCAGTAGTTCCTAACTCACTTAAAACAGCTGCATATACAGTCTTCCTTTCAAAATAAATGTAATATAGGTAATCCAAATAATCCCTCCCATTTCACAGATAAGTAGATTGAAGCAAAGTAGTAGAAGTTTTGGGTAGGTTTTTTTTGTTGTTTTATGACTTTTGGGTTGGGTTTTGGTTTGTCTTTTGTTTGGTTGTTTTTTTAATCAGCCTAGCTATATGTCATCTGAATCCAAATCTATGCAAAAGCAACATAATCTGAAAAATATGCCAAGGAGAGGAATATACAGCAGCTTTCTCCATTCTTTCATGTGTATTTCATACGTGATGGCAGCATCTCCATACTTGTTTCCTTAGCTTCCTTTATCCTACTACATCAGACCATGAAAATACATTCCTTAGTCGTAAACGTGACCTAGAACATTCACCTACTGATGTCATACAGCACATTCAGCAGCAACCACCGCACCATTTCTGAATGATTAGCTAGAACTTTTATCATTTCTGTTCAAACTAGTCACAGCATCAAGAATTTAAGGGTTGAATTAGTAAAAATTATTGAAAATAAGGCTTGCCATTTTGTTTAAACTCCTCTTTTTTTTAATGTAATATTGACATTATTTTTTTAGGCTGAAGAAAAGGTATGCATCCATAAAACAAGGGTAGTTGTAATAAGTACTCTGACATATGTCTGTTGTCTCAGTGGTAGTGACGAAATGTTGACTCAAATCAGTTATATTCAGCTTCAACAAGAATCCATCATTGACAACAGGCAGCATGCATCAGTGAAAGCCTTCAGCATGGTGTTCATTGGTGAGATGCTTGGAAATTAAGCATCATAGGAAAAAGACTTCATTACATCTCTGCTGCACTTAGACTGGATAGATAACTTAATAAACCAACAAAAACAGCTAGCGTAGAAAAAATTGTAATTTATAAACTAAGGAAAGAAATAGAGCAGGGACAGAGGTAAGTAATGAGTGACACAGTGTGTGACAAGGGTGGTTTGCTTTCTAAGAATGGTGTTAATTCACTTACCAGCAAGTGCTTCTGTTGTGTCCTGAAATTTTTCAAAG
>JAAGNO010030091.1:0-24523 GCA_033439905.1 Ceryle rudis | reverse complement strand
CTTTTTAGGGTTTTTTCTTCTTTTTTATTTAGTTTTAGATTTTTTTAGGTTTTCCTTTTTTTTTTTTTTTTTTTTTTTTTTTTTTTTTTTGAGGGGGAAAGGGGCGGGCTGCCTCTTTTCCCTTGCCCCTTGATCTACCCCCTTCCTTCTTTCTTAACAGAGGTTTCCTCATCTACAAACCCTCACAGAGGGAACATTTCAATTTCAAGTCTCGATACGACCAACCACAGGCAACCCCCCCTCCTGCTTTGGCACCAGAGCGTGAAACGTTTCCCCCCCCGCTCTCCCTCCCCAAGCAAGCTGCTCTCCAGATGGATGCCCGTGGCTCTCCCTTGTCTATTCCCTTCGCCTCTTCGCTCCCCGTCCCGGCGAGAGGGAAGGAGGAGAGGCAGAGAGCAGAGGCGTCTTTCGGGCAGGAGGGAACAGGACCGCGTAGGACGCTTTGATCCCGGGCAGCTCAGCACCGCCAAAGTCCTTAAATCCGTGCCTGGGGGGACCTTCCACCTCCCAAGCCCCCTGCTCGCGACTTCCCCCAACAGGACGGTCTCCCTCAGCCCCACACCCTGCCCTCGCCCCCCAGCATTGGGGGTTCCCCCCTGCTCTCGCCTGCCTACACACGGAGCGAGCGGTCTCCTCAACCCCACAGTGAAGACTCCACACACACAGGGGGAATCCCCTCAGCCCCACACCCTGCTCCCGCCTCCCACCCCACGGGGGGGGGGGTTCCTCAACCCAGGAGGGGGGGGTCCCCTCAATTCCACACAGAAGGCTCCCCTCAGCCCCATGCGCTGCCCTCCCTCCCCTCAGCGCGGCGGGAGGCTACCCTCAGCCCGGCACTCACTACTTGTAGAGCTGCTGCAGGCAGAGGTCCAGGCACTCGCCCTCCACCTCCTCCTCCGTGATGTACTCCGAGAGCGGCCGGGGCAGCGGCGGCAGTGGCGGGGGAGGCGGCGGCGGGGCAGGCGGCTGAGGGTCGCCGGCTTCGCTCTCTCCCTCTCCCTCCTCTGCTTCTGCGGCCGTTCCTGCCTCTCCCTCTGCCCCGGGGTCCTCGTCAGCGGTGGCCGCGGCGTCGGCAGCTGGTGGGGGAGCCGGTGCCGGCTCTGCCACGAAGGGCCCGCGGAACTCGCCCAAAAACAGCTCGAGGAAGCGGCGGTAGCTCTTCTCCTCCGCGCTGCCGCTGCCCGAGCCACCCGCGGCCATTACTTCGCATTCCCGGCCGCCCGCCGGCGGATCAGCACTGCGCCCGCAGAGAGCTCCCTGCCCGCCGCCGACAACCGCCTCCCGCCCGCCCGCCTGCGCGCCGACGTCTGAGGGGGGGGGAGCGGCGGGGGCCCCGGGGCCGGGAGGGGCCAGGGGTGGTTTTAGGGGTGGGAGGGGGTGGCCGATGGTGTCACTCTTGGGTGGGCAGAATTGTGTCCCCAGCCCACTGGGGTGGAGATAGGACCACCTGTGGGTTTATTCTGATCCAAACTACCATGAAGATGGTTTTGAGGTGAGCTGGGCTGGAGCAGGTCCCACTGCAGGGCTGGGGGTGGCTCAGCCACCCTGCAAACACCGATGCACCACACACCCCGATGTGTCTGCCTGGCCAAACACCCCCAGGCACACTGGTCTTTACCCCTGCAGATCCTGGTGCTGTGGACCTGCGAGAAGCCACCACCACCAAGTGGGGAATGGCCCCAGACCACTGTGCCTCTGACCGTCATCCAGGGCAGGGGGAAGGTGAGAGGAGCTGGAATGTGGACAGGGAGGTGGGGCACCCACCCCATAGCACATCCCAACTTGATTCTGCCCGGCTGTAGCTCAGCGACCGCTTCTTCCCCTACGCGGCCATCCAGACAGACGCCGTGCTGAGCCTGGATGAGCACACCAGCCTCTCGACCAGCGAGGTGAGGCCATGGGTGCTGCAGTCCCCAGCCCTGTGGATGCTCAGAGGTCACCATGGGGCTGGCAAGGAGCAGTGCCCACTGTCCTCATGCCCCCCATGCTCCAGGGCAATGGTGAGCCCCCTCCTGCAGGTCCCTGCAGGCTGGTGACACCATCCCCCATCCTGTGCCAGGTGGACTTTGCCTTTGTGGTGTGGCGCAGCTTCCCCGAGCGCATCGTGGGCTTCCCCACGCAGAGCCACTTCTGGGATGCCGAGCAGAGGCGTTGGGGATACACTTCCAAGTGGACCAACGAGATCTCCATCGTCCTCACCACAGCCGCCTTCTACCACAGGTACCCGGCCAGGGAGAGACCAGCAGGGAGCGGTGGGAGGCTTGGCCGCATCCTGCCCCCGCCACCTCGCTCCCTTCCCCAGGTATTACCACAGTCTCTTCACGGAGTACCTGCCAGCGGGGCTGCGGGAGCTGGTGGATGGCCTGGCCGCCTGCGAGGACATCCTGATGAATGTCCTCGTGGCCGCCGTCACCAAGCTGCCACCCATCAAGGTCACCCAGCAGAAGCAGCACAAGGAGGCCGTGCCCCAGCAGGTAGGGTGCAAGGATGGGGGTGTGGGGAACCCCCCCGGCAGGGGAGTGGAGCCCCTCACCCCCGCACTCCCCTCCTGCCAAGGTGAAGGGCACAGCCGGGGCAGCCGGCAGCCGGCGTTTCTCCCAGCGACAGGACTGCCTCAACCAGTTGGCGGACTGGTTTGGCTACATGCCCCTCGTGTCCTCCCAGCTGCGTCTCGACCCCGTCCTCTTCAAGGACCAGGTCTCCGTCCTACGCAAGAAATACCCACGCTTGGAGAAACCCTGAGGGCTGCTGGGCAGCTGGGCAGGGACTGGTGCCGGGTGCCCCGTCCCCAGTGCACAGAGCCCTCCCGGAGCAGACAGTTGCTGCTGACGGGGTTTTACTCATTATTGGGTTTTACCAGTACAATAAAGGTGGTTGGAGAGACAAAGGCCAGCCAGCGGCTGTAGGATGCGGAGGAGCACTGGTGGTTTGGTGCACCAGTGCTTCTGCCATCGGTGGCCACTCAGGCACCCTGGGAACAATCTGTGTGGCACCCGGCTGCACACACAGCCCCCCCAGCACCCAGCCCCGTGGGGAGGGCGAGTCCTCTGGCTTCCCAAGGGCAAACAGAGGAGCGATAAGAGGTGAGAGCGAGGTGAGCATGTCCTCCCAGTCTCCATCTGGGACAGGCCTCCTTCCAGCCCCCAGGCACCCCAGCACCCTGTTGTCTTGCAGCACTCCCTGAAGAAAGGAATAAGGTTGTTTTGTTGCCTTTCCCCCAAAGCTGAATAGAAATAGGGAAGATGAAGGTTGCTGGCCTGCAACAGCTGCTCTCCAGCCGCCACAGCCTTGGGTCCGTCCTTGCTGCAGACACCAGAGATAAGGCCCCAGCACTGCCAGACCCAACAGCCCCTGCGCACACTCAGCCCTTTGCTCCACTTTATTTTCCACACATGAAATGTCCCCCCTGGGGATATGACAGGGCTGCCGGGGAGGGGGTGTTCAGTCACGGGGGGGCTGGCATTCCCGGCAGTCCCGCATCTCCTCAGAGAAGCTCTCCACCTGGATGGTGGTGGTGTGGAAGCGGAAGGTGCCCTGCAGCCGGGAGCTGGCCTCTTCCAGCACCTCCTGCGCGCTGGCACCCGCATCTGCAAGGGGCAAGGGAGGGGATGTTGGGGTGCGAGTGAAGCCCCAGCCCTTTCCCCGCCTGCGTCTGTTCCCCGGGGCGCAGCACTCACTGATGGCGATGTGCACCGAGAGCAGCGGCTGAGCTGCCGTCAGCGCCCAGATGTGGAGGCTGTGCACGGCCTCCACTCCCGCCACCGCCAGCAGCGTGTCCCGCACCGCGTTGAAGTCCATCCCTTTTGGCGTGCCTGGGGAGGGAGAGATGCGGGTGACAGAGGGATGGGGGCTGCTGCACCCATGGGTGGCCCCACAGGTTGGATCCCCACCCCTGGTGGGTCCCTACCCTCCATGAGGACAAGAAGGACATCGCGGAGGATGGTCAGCGTTGTCCCCAATACCAGCGCAGAGAACAGGAAGGTACAGATGGGATCCACGTACTTGTACTCAGGCTGGAAGAGGTAGGAGAGCGTGAGGCCCCTCTGGAACCATCACCCCACCCCAAATCCCCATTGGCACAGGTAGAGAGGGGACACAGTCCCGTGTGTCTCACTCCTATCCCTGGCCAGGGCTGGCTGAAGCCACTGTCCCCATGTCCACATCACCCCCTTTGCCCCTGTGACCACCCAGACCTTAAAGAAGATGACGTAGGACGCAATGAGGACGCCGATGCTCTGCAGCAGGTCCCCCACGACATGGACGAAGGCAGCGCGGACACTGGCGCTGGGCTGCTCGCCGCCTGCCCCGTGGCTGTGCCCATGCCCCGTCTGGTGCAGAGCCACCCCCATCCTACAGGCAGGGCAGCGGTGACATTACTGGGGCCACCAGGCACAGGGGTGGGGGCCACCCAGGGAGGGTGAGAGCTGGCCGTACGTACACAATGTTGACAGCCACGGCGCAGGCAGAGGTGATGATCATGACACTGCCCTCGATATCATAGTTGTCCGAGATCAGGCGCTGGGCCGCCAAGTAGACCAGGACACCCGTCACCACCCAGATGGAGAGCACGGAGAGCAAGGCCCCCAGGATCTCTGCAGAGAGCCACCCCCCATTGCTGCTTCACACTGTGCCAAGCCTGAGCACTCTCCCAGCACCCCAGCAGCACTGGGGCTGAGGGAGGGCAGCCAGCACCCAACACCCAGCACTCCCTGCATGGGGACGGCAGTGCCACTGCCTCACCCTGCCCATGCTTGTGGTGCCCAGGGTTTTGTTAGGGGCTCCCATGCCCCCAGGGCTCCACAAGGCACCCAGTCCTGTAGGGAGGGCACCCTGGGATGCTTTGTGTGCTCCCTGGGGTCCCCAGAGCTGGACAGCTGCCCTGGGGGTGATGCCACTCTGTTACCTGCCCGGTGCCAGCCAAAGTTCATGGTTTTGGTGGGGGGGCGTGAGGACACCCAGAGCGCGAAGAGGCTGATCATGATGCTGGCAAAGTCTGTCAGGAGGTGGGCTGCGTCCGTCAGGATGGCCAGGCTGTGTGCCAGGTACCCACCTGTGGAGAGGGGGCAGTGGGGACAGCGGTGTAGCATCGGGGGGTTGGCAACAGGAGGGTTGGCATCAGTGGGGTCACGGGGTGTCCCACCCACCCGCAGGGCACGGACCAGTTCACCCCGTGCCACGTTGGGGGCCCCACTGAGCACTTCAACCCACCGAAAAGCTGTGGGATCCCTGCCCGCACCCCATGGGGACCACTCTGGCCGGACCCCACATCCACCACTCACCCACAGCTTCCCCCACCATGAAGACGAGGCAGATGCCAGCGGCCAGGTAGAGCTTCCTGCGCGCCCGCTGCTGCTGGCCGGGGTGGCCGGTGGTCCCCCGCACGTGGCAGTGCCGGCTGCGTGGCCCACCCAGCTCCAGGGCGGGCTCCTGCCCCTGCACCGAGTTGTGCCCCTTCTTCTGCACGGCCCCCAGGTAGGACCTGCTGGGGAGAGGGGTGGTTGGGAGCCAGACCGGGGGGGGGCTGGGGCAATTTTGGGAAGCGGTGTGGACCCTGAATGCTCCCCCCGCCCCCAGCCCCCCCATGTCAGCGGCCTCCCCACACCGGCCCCATCGAGCTCCTTGGAGCCAAGGGACAGGAGGCTGGGGCCCGACCCGGTGCACCCGGTGTCCCCGTGCACCCACCTCCCTTCTGGGTGAAGGGCGGGATCTCGAAGTCCAGCTCAGGAATCCGCGCCGTGGCGCAGTCGGTTTTCACCACCTCCCTGTTCATGTCCTGCAGGCGACAGTCAGGGAGCGGCGTGAGGGTCCCCGTCGGGACCAGCAGCTCCCACAGGCTACAGGACCGCACTGGGGCGCCCAGCAACGCAGCAGCGTTAGCGCCGGCCCAGGCTTGGCGGCCTCGCCACCGGCACAGGGGAACACACGTGGTTTGCGCTTTGCGTGGTCACCACCAAGCAAGTAACGGTGTTTCTCAAGGGGCACGGGAGATAAAACGCTTTATTGCTTCATCTGGGAGGGGCCAAGGCATGCCCAAGGCAGGTGCAAGGCAGCCCCCCCGCCCAGCCCAGCTGCTGGGGCAGGAGGGGACCCCGCTCACCTGCCGGGAGGTGACAGCCAGGGTGTAGCGCACGCCCTGCTCCTGAATGCGGCCCGCGGACTGGATCTCCGTGTTGGACCAGGAGCAGCTGTCGCAGGCGAAGGAGCTGACGATGATCTCTTTGAAGAAGGGGATCCTGGTGAGCAGCAGCCGCGTCACGCCCTGCAGCGGCGAGGGGCCTCGTGGGAACCCGACTCCTCCGGGCGCTCTTCGCCCCGCGCCCCCCTCCCGCTGCCGCCCCCACGGGGCCCCAGCCCCGCCGGGCCCGCTCCCATCGCCCCGCCGAGGGAGGGAAGGCAGGCGGAGGGCAGCCGCAGCTCAGAGGCGGCGGCGGCGGCGGCGGCAGCAAACCCGGCAGCCACCGGCCCTCCAAATCATTTAAAGCGGCGGCCGGGCGCGCCACTGGCTGGGCGGCCCCGGCCCGCCCCCTGCAGCTGCGCTCCTCCCCGTACTGCCCCTCCCCTTCCTCCTCCCCCTCGTCCTCCAGCTCGAACGCGGGCGCAGAGTCTCCTCCCGTGCGGCTCTGTCCCTGTACCCACAGCCTCACCTCTCCTCCTCTGCCGCGGATCTTAGGTTCCCCTCCTTTAAAGGCATTTTCCTCGCGGTCCAAATTCCTGTTGGGTATAACACAGAGAGGTGGAGATTAGGAGGGATTTGTTTTCACTGAATAATACATCAAGTTATGTACAACCTCAGGGTGATGCCGGTGACCAGTTCTCCGGGAGAGCTGACCACCCCCTGCACGCTCTGCCTTCTCTCCGCTTCTGCTTTACTGTGAGAGATGTATCCTGGCTTCTCTTTTCTCCTCTGGTCCTTCTTTGTTCTGTGCGTGACGTCCATTGCAATCACATCTGAGCACTTCAAAGAGGTAACCGTGAAAATAAAAGCATTTAACATCATGAGGGAGGTATAACACCGCTGCTGCTGAGGGTTAGTGACAGCAAGAATGTAAAGCTGGGAACAGAGGAGTGGTTTCCTAAATCCCACAGTTGCCTGCTATTCTCTAGACCATCCATCCATCCTCTCGTTTTTATGATCTCTCCAGACCTTCACTGCTGCCAAAAGGAAACTCTGGTGAGAGAGGGAAATCAACTGACCTGGAAAGGGAACTGTGCATAGTAGCAACTAGAAAATGAGAAAAACACACCTTAAGCGTTTTGTGATCTAATGTAGGACTCAGGGTCCATTACACCATGATTTTCCTATCTCTAGAGGCCCCTGACTAACCAACCATTGGGCTATGAATGAGCAGATGGGCCCTGAGCCAACCGATGCTGAAGACAACTGTGATTTCCTTCCACTCCAGTGGAATGGGCTTTGTCTCAAGTTGCTCCAAATCAGCTCCTGTAGGAATCTGTGCTGGAGAGAACTGCATGGGCACACTAACATCCTCACGGGTTAGGGGTCAGCCTCACTTGTACAGTGCATTAATTTGTCTTCCCTTCAGCCCTGTAACAAGATACACCAGCGTTGCCTTTACACACACTTCACAAGCGCAGTTTCTTGCATGGTTTTTATTTTCCAAGACCTTTGCTAAAGTAGGTAAACATTTACCAATCATAACAAGAAAGCTGGTTTTATATTGTTCGTTGCTTTGAAGCTTGCATCGACACGATCCCCTTGAGAATTTTATCAACCGATTTCTTTTTCGTGGTAAAAAAACCCATATAGCCCTCATCTGACCTTAAAGCAGATTAATTGTACCCTGAAATTTCCATTCAATGGCTAAGCCTTTCTTGCGTCTGGAGTAGTTTTAACTCCGCAGGACCTTGTGTTGAGCTAATCTCATTACCTCCTGCAGAGCACATAGTTTTCTAATCATTTTATTTCTTAAACCCCAGAAAATCTTTCTGCATAAAGTAATAGACCTTCATTATGTCAAGCCTGAGCATTCAGTATGTCCTGAGATGTCATCCCAGTCTGGATTATTTTCAGGATCACATCATGGCAAAATAGCAAAGGATCTTATTCCTTGGATGTTTTTTCCCAGGAAAGGTAAATAATTTTTTTTTTTCTTTTTTTTTCTATCTTAAGAAACTCAAACATAAATTGTTCGATGTTATTTTTCAAACATGCATGTGATCATTAAAAAAACCACACAACATTTATTACCCCCAGTTATTAAGAATAATGGAACAGCAGCACGCAAATTGGGAGGTACTGAAGTGCACAGTATTTTACCCAGTGAAGGCCACTTAATGGATGAGACCTTTGCTTGGGCAGCCACACAACGAAATACAGCTGCAGCTCAACTCTGAAGATGGAGCAAAGGAAACTCACCTTGCAATCTGTACAGAAAGCCTTGCAGGCCTCCCATTAGCAACTGGGACACTGACAGTCTCCTGAACTGAAATGGAAACCCGGTCTGTGCAACGTGCCCTTCTTACAAACGTTATGTAATGTTTTATCCTCAGCTGTGCTGTAACTGAGAATACCCTGCGAAGCTGTTGACAATAATGGGATGATTCGCTTGAGTAAGAGTTGCAGGGAACCAGCACTGGCAAAAGCGGTTTCAAAAGCCCAGTGGGACAATGGATGCGCCTGTGCCCGAGTCAGTTAAATCCTCAGACCGGACACAGGTAATACAGAGGTAAAAGAAGATTCATTTTTGTACTGGTACCAGTGGGCTACGTCAGGAAAAGGGTACAATATTAGTGACTTCTTTGTATTCCACAGCCCTACCATGACCAGGTAGACATGTGCCTACTGCCACAAAACTTATTTGATATATAATTGTGCATCTTTGATCTCAATACCTACAAACCACATCACGGGCACCACCAACCCAAGCACTGAACATGTTGACAAAAGAGTTCCTTTCCTGATTGGTGAAAGGAGTAAATTCGATTGCTTCTTGCTCTGCTAAACCACTTTTTGCAGTGAGCAGCTAAAGGGCCATTTGCCTTGGGTGGCTTTGTGCAGGTGAACTATAATCTAACCCAACTGCAGAGAACACAAACAGTTCAAAAAAAACAGCTCCTGTCCTCCATGTAGTACTGAACGACTTTCTTTAGGATAGAAAATACATAATTTTCATTATTCTCTTCTCTTTTTGATCAGAAAATTGTTCCGACAGATTCCAGTGCAATCCAAATTCAGCACATTTTTTACAACACTGTTCAGATCATGAATTCTGCAGGAAAGTTGGTATCTCTCGTGAAGTTCCATCCTATCATCTCCATTTTTAAGCACATTTCCTCCCCCATTAACATTTTAATTTTGATTTATGATTTTCTCTTCCTAGAAAGATGTCGTGCAAGTTGTTGTGTATCCCCAAGCATGAATGAGTGTGCCCACAACTTTGAGTCAGGAACACATCACCCTTTTCTATTTTAATTTTTCTGCCTAATTCTCAACATCTCCATTTCCAGTCTTTTTAAATCGTAGCCAGTTACAGGATTTAACATTCCCTTCTGATATAAAGAAATTTTCGTGCCGAGATCATAATTAGGAAGGCTGTGCTGTGTACTGTTATTAGCAGGAATTGTGATTTTTGGAGTGGTGGGTTAATTGCTAATAACCATATGCAATGCTTCTCTCAAGATGTTTCCCATTACAGTAATTAACTTAGCAGCTGGGGTAACAGACATTTACCATTTGTCTTCACAGTACCCCTGATTTAGGATTGTTCCAAAAACCTATTTGGACTTTCTTCAATTCCCAGGTGTAAGATGAAAAAGAGGGGATGCTGAGAAAGGGAGATTTGAAAAGAACAAATTGCAGGGATATTACCTGTTTTCAGATGTGAATTGTCTCTCAGAGTATCCTTGGGAAATCTGAATTTTTCTTTGCTAGTCTTAGTCTCGGACCATCACTTCCATCAGCGCTGTTTGGATGGAGAGCATGGCAGACCAGCCTGAAACAGAGAATGTGTTCAAAAGTGTATTGATTACTCCGTTGCTCAAATTAATCTGATTAATTTTTAGCTTTCTTGAGGATTTATTAATTGAAAAGTGTAGAATTTATTACTGTCAACTTATATCCTTAACCTGAAAATCTTTATGGCTTGTGATTACTTTGTTTCTCCACGATTCCTAGTCAGCTATGTAGATACAAACATTTTTTAGGTAATTACTTCCTTTCTGTCCTCTCACTGGATTTCCTTCCTCCACAACAAACAGTAAGAGCTATGCCAGAATTGCAGTAATTTTTTTAAGTATATGGCTAACCTGAAATTTAAGATGAAAATAAAGTTGTTCTATAAAACCAGACCCCACAACAGAGCAATAGCAGTGTTGTTGATTTAATTCATCAACAGAATATACTGAAAGGATTCATTTTGCTTAGAAGATGACTTCAAAGACTTTTAGGACCACAATGCTAGATTTATCCCTTCTTTAAGTTCATTCTGCCCAGAGTAAATTCCTCACAATACTGTACTAAAGAAGGTTCCTGAATACCCTTAGAGATGTAAAGCAGCACATGGAAGCCATTGGAAGCTTTCTCTGTGGCAATGAATCGACACTGCTCCGTTGCAATGAGTGGGGGAACACTAATTTACAATAACTGAGGATCTGGCCCACGTTGTTAATCGTGATTATGGACTTACTTCAGGAGGTACATTTTCTAAAGCAGTTGGGTAAGACAAGAAAATTAAGTACAAATTATTTTCATCTACAGGAAGTAAAAGTAGTACATAAATAAATACTCGTTGTTGCACTAGATCTTTAAAACATATAATAGCTTTCTGGCACTGCATCGTTCCCCAGTATTTTTTCCTACAGCACATAATAGTAAGTTTCTGATAATAGTGCTCACAGACAGCTTTGATTATAACCACTTGTCAGGGAATGGATAACTAGGAAAATAACACTGTATTCAACTGTAAAATACGCTGCCTGAAATACATTAATACAGTGATAATTTCTGCTAATAGAAGCCTCCGAACCCCATCCATTAGGTCTGAATTGAAATTCCGGCTTCATTTTTATCTTCCTGAGCATTTCCGCCCTCTCTGACCCCCTCTTCCATTACTTTGTAGCAGCACAGCCAGCCACCGACATTAGCTGCCACCGAGAGCCAAAGCGTAGTGACAAACTTGCTGCGTGTTTGAGCAAAGCTGACTGGGACTGGAACTGGGACCCTCACGGGGGCCCTGCCTGCAGCAGGCGTTGCTTCACAAGTGCCAGGGCGTGTGGTTCAGTGGGTTTGACTGGTGTGGGAGTTCACTGTCAACATCCTGCTCGTTCCTCAGTCACTTCCATCCTACTCATCCGACAGTCAACTACTACGCTCTCCCTTTTGCCTGGTATAACAGAAACTGAGGTTTTCATCGATGTTGGGGATTCATTCAGAGGAGAGAGCAGCAGAGCTTGGAAAGAAGGGAAAGTAAAAAGGGTCTGAACAGTCTGAGCCCATAGCAATCTCTCTAAAAGGGAAAAAATGATCAAATAAAGTTATTTCTTTTTGACAGAATAAGTAGAAATCCATTTATATTCAAGTCAGTAGTATATTTCTGTAGGGAGCTATTACATCTGATTGAGAAAATAAAATGTTATCCACATTCACAATTACTTACAGAAAGACCACTGATCTCATTTCATAGCTTTTCTCTTTAGCATTAGTTAATCAAAACTGTAGCAAGAACATGCTATTGACAGTCTAATCCTGAAGTAAGTTTGATGTTGGCAGGCAATAACGACTTGGAGTACTTTTATCTGTTTCTGGATTTGGGATAACAACACTCCAATGAGTGGCTAATCTAGTGTACTTGTGCACAGTCAAATTAAAATCCTACAACTGGGGGGGACTCACATCTTCTCTGACCTACACCCGCGAGAGACAGATGTAACTCAAATAATGGAGCTAGTCCTGCCTCATCACAATACAAAGAAAACAATTAGGGTTTAGAAACTTCAGAGCAAGCCACTATTTTGCAGAGCAAATATTACCTTTTTTTTTTTTCTAGAAGGAAATATTTTTGTATTTATTAATAATTCTTTTCTTTCAGTGATCTTCTTTTGGCTATGTTGTTATCCACCTGAAAAAAAATCTGCAAGCAGCTGAACAAGCCACTCACTCAAAAACTCAGCAGAGTACCTGCATGTTTATGTGTTCAGAGAAATCAAATTTGGGGGTTTTCGTGCTAGGAGTGTTTAAAAGGCTCATCAAGTCAGGAAATACAGAGAACCCTTGAGACAGTGAACCAGACAGAGGTAGACAACACAATCTGATTTCCAAATATTTTTAATCTATCCAGAGGGTAGGAAATTTCAAAGAGTTATTCTCTAAGAAAACTGAAACAAATGAATGCAAAAAATATTAAAATCTGTGATAAAAGAGGTCTAGTTCACCTAATGATTTTCTCATAGCATCATTCAGCGAGTGTCAGGGCCATACTTAAGGGATGAACTCAGTCACACAAAAGAAGCAATAATAACACTCCAGCAAATGCTGCATCTGAAACTACAGTCTGAACTTGTGCTAATACTTCAAGTGTTTGAAATTTATCCTCTGGGGTAGGCAGCCCCCTCAAAATTTGGTTTTTAGATGTTAAAACCAGTAACACTCATCTACATCACTGAAAATGCAGTTGCAAAATATATCAAAGAAAAAAAGTGCTCAGAAGTGGAATTCTCCTCAGGGTTCCCCCGTCCCTTTGGAATTGCTCTTGTATTTCAGATGTGAGCTGCTTGGAAAGCCTCTGTTTTCTCCTTTGTCTAATACAGCACTAAGCACATCACTGGTACTTAAAATACTAAAATTCAAAGGAATAAATGCTTTGTTTGTTTGCTTCCAATTAGGAGCTAATGAAATCCCAGGAATACACTTTCAGGTAATTTGTCACAGCAGAACCAAAACTCAATAGCATGTTTCTCTGTGTAACTTTCTTCTCTGTCTGTTCTGCTGACACAACTAGACCACACTTCATTCTCTAAAAGACATTAGAGCATTACTTTATTGTTTTTTCCTCTAAATTACCTGCCTCCTACTGTCACCATTGATCTCGTAAGTCCTTGACTGAGTAATCAGTCAGACAGGTAATTAATGTAGTGGCTTGGAGGGAAAGAGGGAGGGAAGGATGAAATGAAAGAGAAGAGTTTTTTCCTTATTCTTCATGGTTTTGTTGCTTTTGAAAGGTGCTTTATCCATAGCATAAAAGAGCATTTGTCTGTGCTCCTTTGTGAGAGACAGTTCAGCTACTATAAATCTATTTACCAACTAACTATGAAGGAAGAGAATTTCATGGGAGTGGTGAAACTGAAATCTAAGGAAAAAAAAGGAAAAGAAAAACCCCACAACAAAACCCTAAGCAAAAAATAATAAATCTAAGATTTTGTATTTAGTTTTTTTCTCTCTATTAATACTTACAGACTGCAGTATGTATTTTGAATGAATAGAAACTGCAAGACCTGGCCCATATTTTCAGATGGGTTTAGGACTAAATCAGATGTTTTAAAATTCAGATAACTTTGTTGTATTTTGATATTAGCTTTTTTTTCCCTCCTTCCCATCCTCCCGAGTCCCCTCCCCATAGAGAAGAATAACCCATATGAACTACAAACCCAAAAATTTATCCTGGTTTATTTTCAACCAAAATAGGTCAAGCTCAGGTGCCTGAACATACTGTTTAAACACCACCAATCCATTTGACTTTAGACCAAAGACACGAGGAAAGGGAATGCCTCATGCTAAAATCTATATTCCAAAAGTACTCTTCAGGGTCCAAGATTTAAAAAAATAATAATCATATAGGCATATTTTTTCCCCTGTGGTGCTGAAGCAGTTTGCTGCAACTCCTTCCCTAACTCCTAAACTTTTAGTAGCATCTCTTTTCAAATGTCAAGTCTAGAAGATGATGCCTGCTCCTTTAATACCTAGTGTAACCTCATACTGCCATGCACATATAGATAGGTATTTACGTACTCCAAGGAAAAATTTAAACACTCTTGTCTACAGGGAGCTGATGAACTGAAAATGGTTTAATAAGCTTTCTTTTTAAATTCTTAAGGGAGACAGTTATTAGCATCAGCAGTATTTGTTGCTAAATGCAAATAAAATCATTCTGAGTATGGGAATTACGCTGACCATGCTTCATGAAACAGCAAGCACCGGACTGCAGCAAGAAAGTGGCAATTAAATATTTCACAGATGCCTGCATGTCTATTTATCTACAGCTTAGCAGGTTGTACCGCGATCATATCCAACAACAAAATGGTTTTGGAATGGAATCCCCAACTAAGAATTCTGTGCCTATTATTTTTTTTGTGCAGAAACCCACACTGCTACAAAGGCTTACAGGAGAAGTGTCTGAGAAGAATATATGAAAGTCACAAGAGCAGTCTCCACTCCAACAACAGCAGCATTGAGTGGACTAAATACTGCAAATCAAACATGTTTTATTAATTCAAGTATCAACACAGCAATAAATGAAGCACCTAGATATATGGAGGAAAAAGGCAATGTCAGCAGTTAGACGCTTTTTAGACTGACCTCAAAATTTGTCTAAAAATCAAAAATATTTCTGAAGGTTACTGTCATTAAAGATTGATGGAAATGGTAAAAAATTCTAAAATTTTTATAGAGCTAAATCATGCCAAACTAACTCAACATTCTTTTATTATTGACTTTTTAGAAGCAAACTCTAATCTATACAGACTTCAGTGAAGCATTTATTACATGTGGAAGACAGTTTAACCTCAAGCATCTTACTGTACAAAAAAAGCTAAGGAGGATATCACGGAGAGTTGTGTTCAAAGGGGAATTGCTTAGTTATGGGAATTAATGTCCTAAGGATGAGTTGGGGAGGGGGGAGAAGGGAGGGGGAGGCAAGAAAGAGTACTGTCTGCACATGGCACAAATGACAGGCATAACCTCATGAAGTTCACTGGTGAAATGGTGAGAGGTGATGAAGAGAATGAGAATATCATGCTGGAAAAACAAGACAACTTTGTGGCTGAAGTAAGATTTGGATGAAATCTAAAACCCCACTTGGGTACTAATGACAACAACCTTCACTGTATTTGCCATGACATGCAAAGAGAAGAAATGGAGGCACTCACATGATTCTGTAAGTCAGTAGTGTGAGAAGGCAGTTACAACAACAACAAAAAAGATAAGGTAATTATGCTCCTAGAATATAGTGGTACATGAGCAGTAAAGACAAAGAGGCCCTCTGAGATACCACATACAATTCTGATTATTCAGGAGTGTGAAGAATTCAACTTGTTGCAGGTATGGAGCAGGTCTATTAGGATGAAGAGGAGAATGGGCAGTCAGGAAACCAGAAAAAATTTGATCTGTTTAGACGAGCCAAAATAAGGCTTGTTTGAACTAGCAGAATGAAGGTTGGGGCAGAAAGAGAGATTGTTCTGTGACTGCTCTCTTAAAACACACTATGAAAAGGGGGGTGGGACAGGATAAATATCAGGGGTACGCAAGAATGTTGGCAAAGCTGAAAGACAATGCTGGCGTAAGAACAAGCCAGCCCAGACTAGCCATACACACACAGGTCTAAGCAGCGAGCGTCTGGAATAGCTTCCTAGTAACAAGCAATAGGAACAAAACCAAAAAACTAGCTATGTGGTGGAAATCTGTAAGTTCATGAAAAGAATTCTGAAATAATTTTTTATGTGCTAACTGAGAACTGGTTTGGTCACCAGGCAGTGCCTTTCAATCCTATATACCCTGCTGCTTTTCAGTGTCTTAATCATGAACCCTACCACTATAACCATAGTGTGTTGCAGCCTCTGGCACAAGAGCAACACATTGATCTTCTTCGTGGAAATCCTATGCTAAAAACAGGGCAAATCCTATGTTACCTCAACTAACAATAGGAATTAGCCTCGGCAGTTGCCAATTTAACTGATTTCCAGTGACTTCCAATAATTAAGTCTTTCGTTCCTTGAAGTGGGAATAATCTTTTTTGGTTTGTGTTTGGGTGCAATAGAATTGTGAACCCCCTTGGGGATCTTTAGCCTTATGGTAATATAAATAATAACCAGAAAATGGCAAATTAACCCTGTCATCACAGCATGCTATAATGCTTTCTCATAGGAGAGAAGCATATTGGTCTTTTAGATCACAGAAGAACATCTAGAGGCTGAATAAAAGCAAAGGCCAGCTACAATTTCAAAATGCAAATTTGCATTAACCCATCAAAGGAGGTTCTTCTTCCCCTCTACTCTGCCCTAGTGAGGCCACCTCTGGCATATTGTGCCCAGTTCTGAGCTCTCCAGAGCCAGGGGTGAGAGACAGGGAACTACTGGAGATAGTCCCATGGAGGCTATGAAGATGCTGAGCGAACTGGAGCATCTCTGTCAGGGAAAGGCTGAAAGGCCTGGGGCTGGTTAGCCTAGAGAAGAGAAGACTGAGAGGGGATCTGATCAATGCTGATCAATACCTAGAGCAGGTGTCAAGAGGATGGGGCCAGTTTCTTTTTGGTGGTGCCCAGTGATAGGACAAGGGGCAATGAGCACAAATGGGAACCCAGGAGGTTCCATCTGAACATGACAAAAAACTTAATTCCCGTGAGGGTGTCAGAGCCAGGCTGCCCAGAGAGGTTGTGAGTCTCTTTCTATGGAGAGATTCCAAGCCCTCTTGGACACCATCCTGGGCAGCCTGCTCTGGGTGACCCTGCTTTAGTGGGAAGTTGGACAAGATGATCTCCAGAGGTCCCTTACACCCCTACCATGCTGTGATTCTGCAACCTGTCATGATAGCAAGAGTTATTACACCTTCAGTATCCAGGTAGTCCAGACTTGCTAGCTGAGTTTATTTCCAGTGTTACTGACAATGGGAAATGATCCAGTTCTATAGTTTAGTTAGAACTAGAAAAACGCTATGGCTCAGCTTTCTTTTCAGTACAGCAGCACCATCTTTTGTAACCCCATATTTACTGATAAGCCAGATCTACCAAGGTTAGCACTGCGGGGCTAACAGAAGAACGAGATAGCTTCAGTAATATCTTTGTACATCAGCAGCAAATCGCATCCTAAATTTTCTTTACGAGACCTTTATCTTCAGCAATGACAGACGCAGGAAAAAGACGGGTGATTGATCAGCAATTGCAAAGTTGATTTTGCAGATCTAAACAACTGCAGAAGAACAAAATCTCTCCTACTATTTGCAATAGCGTTTTTCCCACTTTTGTACTGAACTCACGGTAGGAAAATTTGACAGAAACATTTTATTTCATTAAAATGATATGGTAGACAACATTCACTTAACATCAATTAGCTTGTATTCTAGCTGATAATTTGGAGCAGGGCAATATGCAGTTGACATTCAGAGCTTGGTCTGGACATGATATGGATAAAGGGAGATGCCTTTGCAGCTGGTTGCTCCTCCCCTGTCACTTAACTATGTGTGTTATGAACTAGGTAACAGCCCCCTGGGACATCTGCTCCTGTTATTAGGAACTACAGCAATGTACTAAAATCTAGTTTGAAAAGCAGTTGATCTTTGTATACATTTTGTTACACTTCTCAGTGACAATGGAATTTGTTTCCTGAACTGCCACGATGTATTTTGGCTGTTTCAACATTACTGAGCTGGAATCTTCAAACTGATGCTGTTTTTTATGTTTGCTCTCTTAAAGTGTTGAGTACAGCACTGATTCCACTCAGACGTACATTATTAACTAATAAATGATTCCGTCCATCTTAAAGGCTTGTTTTCACTTACTTAGAAGTCAGTAAATGCAGCACAGGGACCAGAATTTGATAGTTTAGGCATTAAAATTATACGGGACATTGGGTTTATTTTCTTGCTCCCAAAGCCCATAGGTGACCTGAAAGAAGTAATGAGAAGGGCTGTAAAGTTTTAAGCAAATTAAGCTGTTTAGCTCCTAGAGTTTGCAGCACCTAATCTGGCAGCAGAGAAGCAGCATCGCCAAGAAGAAAACTATATAAATGAACCTATAGAAAAATACAAACAACAAAGATGTATCCTAAATCTCACCTTCCTCTGGGCTTAAACACTGGCCTATGAAAAAATAACTATGTCTGCTTGGAATTTGCAGCCTGGGATTGTGGTGGTCTTTACATCAAGTGATCACTAGATTAACTGGCAATCTTTAGAAGAGGGTTCAAGTCATCTCTTTTTCAGCTCAATGCCTCCTTCTGTTCCTGCACCATACTGAGATGTCAGAGTCTGCTCAAAGAAGCTCCACCCATCTACATTCCTGTCCTGGCTTCCTCTTTCTCCCAGTATTTCTCCAGAAATACTGCCATTTCTCATATATGTATATTTCTCCTTTGTCAGGTGCTTCCATAGAGGAAGAAGTTCTTCACTCTGAGGGTGGTGAGATGCTAGAACAGGTTGACCAGGGAATTTGTGGATACTCCATCAGTGGATGTGTTCAAGACCACTCTGGACAGGGCTTTGAGCAACCTGCTCTAGTGGGAGGTGTCGCATGGCTCAGGGGTTGAAGTAGATGATCTTTAAGGTCCCTTCCAACCCAAACCATTCTATGATTCTATGAAACACTGAAGAAAAATCTCTTCTTTCGAACTGTTGGGCAAGAAACCTGTATCCTCCAGAGAAATTTCTAAGGAAGAGAGATACTGACTTCATGTCTTCTGGAGAGGTTATCTCAGGTAGCAGCCTGCACAGAGGGATGTCAGCATGGGACAGGCAAAATTGCTGAGCCCTGCTAAGACACAGACAGTCCTGGACACAAGCTGAAGCAGAATGTTAAGCATTAGGGAAACATGAGTATCAAAACCATGGCCATTATGAGTTTTAGGCTTGAAATTCTCACTGTGCTGCCAGGATTTAAGTACTTGCATTTCACCTCAATGCCCTAAGGAACCAGGGGGTTGTGGTTTAATTTCAAATTTCCCTTTAAATTCTCCCTGCCTTTCCAAGGTGGCCTAAGGACAAATCCATTAATGCATGTGATACTCAGGTATATTTACATTATGGGAGTTATGTAAGCAGGTAGACCTCATCAATAATTAAAGGTTTTGTGGGTAAAGTAAAATGTGACCATTTTCTTCTTCTGGCTTCTCAAGGTTTCTGTGCAAGTCAGACAGTCCATATGCTTTCCTTGTGAATAATTTTAAGGGATGGTGTTTTAAGGGATGATGGTACAAATCCTTCCATCTGCAGGAGGCTGTGTGAGCCACTTGCCCTTATTTCTCAACAAGCTGGAGGAATTACCAATGTAAAATAGGAATTAGTAAAGGAAGGATCAAGCCCTCTGGTTCTATTTTCAGGACAGTTTGTACAAGGTGTAATAAAATCAATCGTTTCTCTCACTGAAAGGTCTCTTTCTATCTACAACAATGACAAGAGGATAGTGGGCAAAGAGCTCTATTAGCTCGTCTTTAAGAATCAATCACACTTAAAAACAATAGTCAATATGACAGCAACTGCACAATGGATAAATAATTTTTTCACAGAAGTATCCTGAATTTCAGAGAAGAGGCATACTTTTAAAGAGATAGGAAATAAATATCCATTTCTCTAAAAATCAATAAAATACTCAGCATTTGTTACTAAAGACATTAAAACAAAACCGCTCAGATCCTTAAGGGGTAAAAACCAACATAGAAATTCAGTCCACCTGAACGAGAACATTAGATAATGATCAAGATTCATTTGAAGCAAAATTTTACAAGTCACATCAGGTAGCTCTAAATTCATGAAGCTGCGCTCCTAGACGGAAGCCACCATGGCTGTGTCACTTCAGCTGTCAAACAAGGACTTTCCCTCATCCACAGTCTGATGAGCCTCAGATCCTCAGTGGCTGGTGAAAGATGTGAGCTGATCCAGAGCCATTGTCTTACCCCAGATGAGAACCAGCTGCATTATGTCTCTGAATTATATCTAGATGCATCATAAAGATGTAATTGGCAATTACAAAGTCACATTAAATGGTATGTAGTGAGCTATTTAACTACATCAGAAGCATGCATAACAGAAGAGAAAAATAAAAATATATCAGGTAAAAGGCATATTCATGCATAAGTAATGAGGGGAAAACGTGACAAATCAGCTTGTTCTGTTGTATCACACTGAAATTTCCATATGGTGTCAGAAGCATGGAAGAGCAAATGAAAACAAGAGCAAAGAAAGGAGCTGTGTTTGGAGAATTTTTCCTTGTTGACACTGGGTGAGTTTATTGTGGCTCAACGGCAAGCATGAAAGCATGATCAGGACCGAAAGAAACTCTGGTTAGCATGCCCCTACTTCTGTCTGAGGTGCAGGGGGTTTGGAGGTCCTGTAGTTAAGGAACACTGTCACTTTGAGAGAAAAACAGACAATGGGTGCATGTTGGAGTTACAGACAGAATGACTTTGTAAATGTGGACAGCAGACTGTACTCTGTCTTTTCATGCTGTCATGTTTCTTTGTTGATGTCTCTGTTTTAAGATCAGTTTGCTCCATGCATCACCAATTGTCTTTTGTCTTCTCACAGCAGGAAAGGCTCAGTTAATCCATATGTCACGACAAAAAATTCAGGCTTCTCTTTGATAGGAACCAAGCATGACAGCAATCTATTGAAAAGGTAGTTTAGACTATCATTTCTTCCAAGCTAATTTATTGACTGGATGGCTTTCAAAAATAATAGGTCTGTTTCCCAAGATAATGAGCTGAGATGTGACTCATGAAGTCCATGTGAGCACACAGACAGCCTAATCATGAGAAATAAACTAATAATAAAGCATCAGTCTCTAGAAATCAGTATCTGCTGTGACGTACCAGTCTAAACTTCAGAGAACATGAATGTTTCCACCCGTAACGATTTTGTTTTATTAGCCTTAGCCATGTAAAACAAATTTCTTACTATAAAGCCTTAGACAGGTCAGGATGCTAAGAAAGTCTCTGATGTTTGGAGGTGGGGGATGACACTTTTGCTGAGCAAACTCCAGTTCTAGCATGTGGTTATATGGGGCAAATGCTACCCCACTGACATTTACCTAGGGTTCCAGAATCCACAGATTTATAAATCAGAGATGGCAAAGCAAAGCATCCATGCAAATAAAGAGACCTGTAACACACCTCACTGACCAATTTTTTTTTTTTTTTCCCCCGGTATATTTCTCTTGAACTATATAAACCACAGCACAACTACATAAACAACGTAGCTTTCCTGTAGCTTTTGTAGAATTTTAACATTTTTTAAACGAATAGTTTCTGTCACTCATTTTTCCATTTCTAGCACAGGGGATCGACAGGACTCAGCCACATTTTGCCTGTAGAAAAGACACGTTAAAGAAATGTGGCACACTTAGGAAACATGAATTATTCTCACACAATGAAATTTCTTCTTCCCGTAATCTTATCTTCCAGAAAAAGGGATTGTGCCCAGCTTCTGCTGAAGCTGTAAGGAAGCCTGTCACTACCTAGTCCAGCCAATTTCTAACTCTTGGACTCCAGAAGAAATTTTCATACTGCAAAGAGCTTTTCTGGCACGTTTACAACGTATCAAAAAATGGGCATTTAAAAAAAATGCCTTCACAAAGTTCTCCTCCCTTTAGATGTAAACCCAACAGGACTTTTTATGATTACTGAATACCTCTGCTCACTCTGGAGTAATCAGCTATAAAAGCAGTTGAACGGTAGAAATCTCTGGGCCACTGTGTGTTTATGACTCTTTTAAAGCTAACACTTTTAAGGCTGACCCTGAATCATCCTGACCTTTACTTAGCCATTGAAAGGTCTTTGCCTTATGTTACCGAGGAAAGAAATTGCTGCCTTAAAATGTTCCTGACCTTGTTCAACACATTCCTCATGCCATAACTGACTTGCTTTTAGTTGCCAATAAAGCACAATCGATGAGTTTAGAGATGACAAATGAAAGTTGCAGAAGTTGCACTCCAGGAGCATTTATAATTTCTTCGAAGAACTAAGAGCTCCCTCCTAGCACTGTGAACTCCAGGCTGCTGTGGATGTTCTGTCTCTTGCTTATATTTCTATGAATTATTATGTGATTTCTACAAGCACACTTTAGCATATTGTATTACATCAACACTTACTAATGCTTAGCAAAACTTTTGACAAATATGGTCTGTTCTGGGTATGTACAAACAGTGAAAATAATATGGAGCTACAGAGTCATGATTATTTTCTAAACCCTGTTTTCTCCTTAGCACAACAGATGTCCATTGAAAAGAAAAATATGTTTCCAATGCTTTTAAAATTACTAGGATTTTTCCTCCACAAACTTTTCTTATAAAAGCTGTTCCTGAGAAAAGTGAGTGACCAAAAGCCCTGTTTGGAGCTGCCCCGGTAAGCCCCTGTGTACACAGCTTTTCACTTTCCTCTCCTTTTAGAGCCCTGCATAGGGCCTCCAGTTCAAGCATTTCCCAGTAAATGTGGAACTGCGCAATAGTAAAATGTCCACCCAGAAGAAAGGAACAGATGCATTTTTATTTGTGAAATAAAATCTGGATTTTAAGGGGTGAAATTCTGAGACATAAATAATCCCATGGTGCAAAGGCAACCCTGTTACAATGGGTTTTAAACCAATTACCCATAAACATTTGTGTACAAGCCAAAAAAGCAGTCTGAGTATACCACACTGATACCTAGTAGGTCATTTCTAACTAGTGCAGATCAGACAGGTTTCACCTGTTGGTTTCAATTAAGCTTTGCAAAGACACCCTTTTGTCAGGGTGTACCATGAAGAAAAATAATGAGGCGACATAAACCAAAGTGCTTCACTTTCAATGCAGGTTTGAGGTTGTGTGAATCAAAGTTGCACTGAAAATAAGCACCTCACCAGAACACTGAGAACAGCAGTTCAGTGAAAAGCAGGATGAAGAGCTGGCGTGGGGGGAAGAAGGGAATCAGAAAGTTTGGTAAGACCCCAGTTTCTGTCAGCAGGGTACAGGTGCTTTATGACTTGTTTCCACTGAAACTCTATGGATTGTATCAAGGTAATAAATAGAGGCTGTTATCATCACTCTTGGCATCTCTTTAGGATGTTCATCCTGCAGATCTCAAAACACTTCATAAACCTCTGGCAAAGGCTGCCTTAAAGTTTTGGAAAAGTTTTCCTGAATGTTATCAGCCATTTATAGGCAGAAAGAAAAAACAAAATTGATAAAAAATCATAGCAGTCAAATATTTTTTCCATTATATTAACATCCAGGGATACCTACTGAGGCAAAATTCATTGTGAAAAAACATACAGCGAGAGATTAAATTTTTACAGCATAAGTAAACAACCCATGGGAAGAAGCAAATGACCACCCTTAAATCACAGAGAGGAAAAGGACAATACATGACATGTCTGAAGTCAAGCAGAAGCAGAGATAGGATGCTCCGACCGTAGTTATCTTGAGGCCCAAGCCACAAGCATACTACAACATAATTTTCTGGGTTTTTTATGATAGTAAAGGTGTGTAACTAATACAGGCAAGTGTATCAGCTGGTGGGACGTTTAGATGAACATTAACATACAGTTACAGTTTCTAGTTTAGTGGCACAATGAACATCTTTGAACTCTATGATGAAATCTCCATCAACTGGAGAAGGATTTGTTTTAATTTCCTATTAGCTCTTTCTTTGGGGGCTCTAAAATAAAACTGGGATATGTGGGCAGATGGCCCCAACTGGCTTTGAGTTTTCTTGGCCAGAGTCAACTCAAGTGAAGTGGAAGAAGACCATCAATATCTTATTTACTGCTCTGTGGAGAAGGAAATGCTGTTGTTCCAAGTAACTAACCTCTTCAGCCAAAGTGCTGTGTAAAATGCCAGAATCTGCCCAACGCAGATAACAAAAAGATCTCAATAAAAAAAAAATCTGTGTTTATTTACATGTGCACCAAATGGTGACACTCTAAAGACAGTAAATCTTTGTGACAGCACACTGATTCATTCATCTCCAAACTCACAAGCTAGCTCAAGCCAGTAGAAACTGCATGTACTTTTGAAACTGGGAACTTTACTGAGGCTGTCAGAAAAGGATCAGAGCCATGTAGAATAGAAGCACTAACATATTACAGCATCTTGCAGATCCTTTCCTAAGAGCTGAGAAATGTTCCTCGTACACCTGGAACTGCACAAGTGCAGCAGGTGTGTGGAGAAAGGGACAGAAAACCAGCAGCAGCAAGGAGCTGTCATACAGGGCAGATATGATCCACCGAGTGAGCAGAATCTTTCCAGCTCTAGATCTGTAGGAAACCTGTGGCACGAGAGAATGAGGAAGCCAGGAATGAGTTGATAAGAACAAACTGATTTCCCCAAAGGAAAACCTGCTTTCCACCAAGGTGACCCTGCTTTAGCAGGAGGGTTGGACTAAGTGATCTCCAGAGGTCCCTTCCAAATCCCTACCATGCTGTGATTCTGTAAAGGTGTCCTGGAATATGAAAGGTAAATGAGTTGAGAGATCCTCTCACAAAGATCCTTCAGACCAGGAGACTTTTTCAGGACCCAGCCCTTCCATGTATCCCCATCAAAGAAATATGCTGCCTTAGGGAACTCTGTAACCAGGATTTATTTTTTTTTTTTTATTTATTTTTATTTTATTACTT
>JAAGNO010030088.1:0-32315 GCA_033439905.1 Ceryle rudis | reverse complement strand
GCACTGTCAGTCAGATCGCTTCACTGTTTATAAAACACAGACTACCAGCATGAGGTCATGCCACCCTCAGGAACAGAGCCCCGCACTCCCTCTCCTCCCCTGCAGGCTGCCTCAGCGGTGTATCACAACACACTTTTAGGTCTGTAACAGAGCAAGGTGCTTCGTATTCCGAGCCTGTATCCTCACCAGTGGGGCAGCTTTACCAGGATGGACTTTAGGAAGGGATACACACTGCGAGAGGAAACAAACAGCTGCCGAGCGTGTTTTGTGGGCAGGTTTCCATGCAGTTCCTACCTTGCAGGGAAACCGCTGTATGATCTGTGGCGTGTATGTCATCTCAGATGCCTTCTTGTGCAGCGACACCACCACAAACAGCTCAAATAGTCGCTGCTCCTGAAGCTCTATCAAATCCCTCTCCAAAGTCTGGTAGTGCAGGTTCCTCTTGGAGGCTGACTGCACCTGCAGCAGGCACCTATGTCGACCTGAAGAGAGGAACAAATCTAAAAGCAGCCTATGGCTATCACTGCCACACACCTACAGGTCACAGAAGAGGACTCATCACCACCTTCAGAAGGGGGAAAAGAGATGGGTGCAATTGCCTGACATCACTGCTGCATTCTATGGGACTTGAACTCCCACATCAGCTCCTCAAGCAGAAAGCTGTTCCAGATCGGGAAGCACTGGCCGTGCAGCAGCTCTGCAAATCCCCCTTGCCGCACGGTTAGCATTCTCCTGCTGTCCTGACATTCTTTCCACACATCTCAGAATTACACACCATGGTAAGGATGAAGGTAGCCCAGCTGTGAGAAGAAACCCAGCTCCACCAGTTCAGTAATAGCCAGGCCTCGGGCAGTTAGTCCGTAAAGCAGCACGGGCATCAAGAGAGGCAGAGCCAGTTTCATTGCCAGAAGCCTCCAGGCTGGTATGTCTTGTCACAGTACAGACTCACAAGCACAGGCACAGCACCCTGATGTAAGAAATTCCCCTGGCCCAGGCACCGTGACACATTCTGGACACTCTGGAAACAACTCTTAAACCAGGCAGTGACTCAAGCACTGTATTTCTGCAGAGACTCTTCACTCTCCATTACTCTCCTTAACGTAAAAAAGTGGAACTTTGCTATTTGCTCCAAGTTAAGGCCTTCTGTATTCTTCCCTCCAAGTAAATGAAATGTCTAAAAACCATCCCGTTGGTTCTTTTTGCTAGATGCTTGCTTGGAGACATGACAGAGTCTCTCATTGGGGCTGCTGGCCAACCGTTACCATTTTTCTTTCAAACCTTACCAACAAAGAAACTAAGACCTCTTTGGTCCTTCCCACACCAACTAAAACCTGGTAGGTATTTCAAGTCTGTAGTTTGGGCCTCTGATCAAACTCAGGACTGTGGAACCAGACAAATAACAAAATGATTTCTCCCCAGGAAAAAAAAAAAAAGGGAATTTGACAGCACTATACATATAAAACAGAACCAAGAGAAGGATGTACAGGGAAAATAATCTCAAGTGGTAACAGCAAAGGTGATTCAGGAACAATCTCCTGCAAGACATAGTTTAGTTAAGTGTGATTATCAACCCCAAAATACAGCTGCTTCTAGAGACTAGCAGATAAAACCTCCAAGGCTCAGGAGAAGCGGCAGAAATAGAGGTTGATTTGTCGCAGCAATAGCTCCCAGCCTTGGCCATGCTGCCTCTTAGGATGTTCCCTTTCTCTGTCATGGCAGAAGCCACAACTACACAGTGTGCTTATCCCATTAAAGCCTTAGCCTAATGTGTAGTGCTGTGGGGACAGGACCAGCCCCTGTGATTCACTCACTTTTTGGCTGATTTTCTGTATCACTTTCATTCCCACTGGTTTCACCTGAAACACAGAGAGTTTTCACTTATTAGCCACGCAGAAGGAAGATGGGCAACACCCAAAGTTGGGAAAGAGAGAGAACTTTAAATTCATCAGACCAACATCATTCCGGGCTGCCCACCTATCCCGTTCCAAGCATCAGAAGAGAACAGACAGTCCTGGCAAATGAGCCACAACAGTTCATTTCAAAAAGGAGAGCTGATACCAAGTCACTGTTTTGAGTAAACCACCTGTAGGTCAGCTGAACACAGGCAAAGAACAGAAACCGGGTGGTTATTTGATGCTGCTGGAAAAGATAAGAGTTGCTGAGCAGAGCATACTATAAAGACAGACCATACGCAGCTGCAAAATCTGAACAACACGAGTATCACTTTAGAGGCACAAAAGTGATGAGTGGAGTAGTCAGAGGTAGTTCTTGTACCAAGTGGCTTTGTGGGGAATTCTTGCATTTGTTCTGCTTTATTCAAAAGAAAACCAAACAAACCAAAAAACACCCACTTTTAACCAGTAGCCCCACTCTCCAGGCTCAGATCAGCCTCTGTACCTTTCACTGGAGGCACTTCTCTCCCAGCAGGGTTGAGCAACTTCACCCTCTTCTTTCCACGCTTAGAATCAAAGATCTCCTGTATTTTTAGTACCAGCTGAAATCCAAAGCAGAAGCAGAGCTTAATGTGGGTGTCCAGAAAAGGATCCAGGTGCCAACAGGACTGCAGCCCAACAGCTATCATCCAGCACCACAACGCTGGGGAAAGGCTGCCCGAGTCCTGCCAGGAAGCCTGGATCAGAGACTGCTTGCTCGAGTACTTTTAGTACAGCTGACTGGATAATGAATGAGCACAGAATTTCTGCTACGAGAGAGAGATTACTGTTAGCACAACTCCAAGCTGACACCAAACTGTACAGGCATTCTGGAAATGATCGTACTTTGCTTACCAAACATAGAGCAGAAGCAGCAAACTGGCTGGCATCGGATCTCTATTTTCTGTTATTATAGAATCATTTGGATTGGAAGAGTCCTTTAAGATCACCAAGTCCAACCGTTAACTCAGCACTGCCAGGTCACCACTAAACTATGTCACTCAGCACCACATCTGTTGGTCTTTTAAATACCTTCAGGGATGGTCACTCCACCAGTTCCCTGGGCAGCCTGTTCCAGTGCTTGAGAACCCTTTCTGTGAAGAAATTTTTCCTAATGTTCAACCTAAGCACACACCCCACCCACATGCCCCCACACAACCTGGGGCCATTTCCTCTTGTCCTGCTGCTTGTTCCTCGGGAGAAGAGCCTGGCCCCACCTTGCTACAACCGCCTGTCAGGGAGCTGTCAAGAGTGAGAAGGTCTCCCCTGAGCCTCCTTCTCTCCTGGCTAAACAACCCCAGGTCCCTCAGCTGTTCCTCATAAGACTTGTTCTCTAGACCCTTCACCAGCTTCTTTGGACATGCTCCAGCCAAAGACCTAATGCTTTCTGTACTCCTGTCACAGGCCTCTTTGGACTCCCCCACTTCAGCTGCCAGGTATAAAATCGAGGTGGCTCCTCGATTCTGCATGTCAGAGATGGCTCTCACTTCATTGTGAAGAAGGATTTACGCTAAATGCAGTGAGCGGGTCAAGTTCATTCTTGTCTCAAGTTAAGGATTCATTAAATGATCCCACTGAATGCAGGAGGGTGGGGCTCATCCATTTGTCACCACAAATACTGCATAAAAAGATATTCAGCAAGAGAACCTGTTTTTCAGCTCAAGCCTTTATCCCCAGCTCCACAAACTAGGCTTGGGCTCTTCTCTTCAGATCTATTTCTCCCCAGTTTCTGCATTAGCCAGTCCTCCTAAGGTTACGAGGCCGCAGTAGGAAACCACCCACAGCAGAAAGCAGTGCTTCTACTGCAAAATCTGCCTTCCTTCTCCTCTACCGCCCAGCCTTACCTAGATTTCCATTTCTGTTCTTATTTTTGTGGAGTTGAGTCATCAATGAAAGACACTGGGTGTTTAAGGCAGCCATGTGTTTCTTAAGCAATAAGTAAGCGTTTTCTTTTTAGACTCCAATTCTTTCCTCAATCTCTAGAGCAATCTTGGCTCAACTCCTTGTGAGCAAAATGAGTAAAGTGTTCTTCCTGCGTGTAACTTGTTCCAGATTTTTGGAACAGGATTGCTTTTGAAGAATGTTTTCTTTTCCCCCTCCAAATGAAGCATACTCTCCTTCACAGCATTTTTATAATCTTGCCATCTCCTTCCTGATTTTCCAGACTTAACCACACTCTGCACAAAACCAGCACCCTTACACTTCACAGAAGCTCTGGGAACAAGGCTGCAGGGACAAGTCACAAGGAAGGGCTGGTATCCACACATGGCATGATCTCCAGGTCAACACCTCGTACTCTGTTTGCAGATTCTTGGTCAACAAAACCCCAGCTGCCCCAGCTAGAACTGGCATTCTATTTTTTGATCCCCAAACACCCGTCCTGCTACCGAGAGGGGAAACAGTTTGAACTGTCACTTGTCCACACGTACAGCAGTGCTAACCAGCATTCACCTGCCAGACACACAGCTCCGTGGTCACAAAGTACTTAGAAGGTGCTAGGCAAAGCAGCAAGAGTTTGAAATGCCATACAAGAAGTAATGTTTCACACTTAAATCTCACCCAGGGCAAATTCTTTCTCCTGCTAGCAGTGTCTACTGCTTGGAACAGCTTCCACTCGGTCAGCGTGACAGGCAGGGTTGTGTCCTTCACCATTTTCCCTTGGAAACTTGTCTGGGAGGGCTTCAGCTCAAGAGTCTTGCGGCTGAGGAAGGGAGGTTTTGGGGGAGGCTAGAAAACAGAATCAGAAGAGATGGTTAAGCATGGGATTAAGCTTTGGTCCAAGCTCAGAGCCAAAGGAGTCGGACTACAAATGATAAACTTCCTTCAGCCTCCTGCTCTACCAAGCTCTCCCTCCTGCCCCACAAACTAAAGCATCTCATCAACAGTCTCTTCTTCCTATTCTTCTGCTCCTTAGCAGCTTAATCAACTGCTACTGCCATGGCTGTTCATTATTGTTTACAGTAATAACAAACAATTAAAAAATGAGGAAACCCAGTGAAGCAACAGTGGGGAATGTGGGGCTGGGGGGAGCAGAAAACAGGACCCTTGTGAGGATGAGTCTCTGTAAACACATGACAACTTAATCTCCTCACACTACCTTGGGAGCCCTACTGGTGTTCCGGGGGGGCGGCAGCTTCCAGACAGATGGGACCTTCCACAGGGGTAAGGGCAGTGCTCTGATATCTTCATAGGGGTTCTCTTTTGCAGGACCTGGAAAAAGCATTGGATGGGAGATTTATGAAAGGAGACTTCAGTCCTGCATAGTTGCAAAGGATGTAAGCAAGAAGAGTGTGCAGCTGTCTGCCAAGCTTTAACAGGATCTGAGAGAGACCTTCTTAAAATGGATTAGGTTCCTACCACTCAAAGATCCTTCTAACCCACTAGCATCAACCTGGCAAACTGTACACAGACCCAGAAAAATAAAACACTTCTACCACTGCAGAGAAGCAGCTCTAGCAGCTCATTTTGTCACTGTTCACACTGATCTCTGTGCAGCACTCAAGCAAAGCATATGAAGAGCTAACAAATAAGTTTAGCACAGGCCAGTTCTAGTGACCTTCCATGGCATCTGAAATCAGGCATAATTGCAGTTAGCTACTAACACCAACAAAGGACCACAGATAGGGAAGACCTTAAAAGTCACAGAGCTGGAAAGGGCCTCAAAGCATTCTCATCTTCATTCCTCCCCGCCCCCAGCAAATCTGCTACCCTTAAATAAAGTGAGTGCATCCCTCAGAAGCATGGGCACATACAGATAATGTCCTCGTAGATGTTGTCTTCTGACTGTGTGTAGACGAGGCTGGATCCTGTAGTGCCATTTGTCTCTTCTCGCAGTCTGTGGGAGTTGGTGGTTGCCATCCGGTTGCGGAAGCCCTGGATGTCCTCAAACTCAAAAGATTTCCTAGAGGAAAACCAGTGCAACTTCTTCTAAAGGCACCTGCGTAGACCAATGAGTCACTGTCTCTGGTCCACACAGAGTATGGTCCTCCTCAGGGCCATCAAGCACACGGATGCTCCACTCTGATTTCCCACTGTTGAGGTTTAACCCCGGCCGACAGCTCAGCCCCACACGGCTGCTCGCTCGCTCCCACCCGGTGGGACAGGGAGGGATTGGAAGGGTAAAAGTGAGTAAACATGTGGGTCAAGATAGAGGCAGTTGAATGGGCAAAAGCAAAAGCTGCACGCACGAGCAAAGCAAAGCAAAGCAAGGGATTCGTTCCCTAGTGCCCCTGGGCAGGCAGGTGATCAGCCATCTCCAGCAGAGCCAGGCTCCATCACACGGAACGGTGACTCGGGAAGACAAACGCCGCAACTCCAACTGTCCCCCCTTCTTCCAATTTTTATTGCTGAGAATGACATCATATGGTCTGGAAAACCCCTTCGATCAGCCGTTCTGGCTGTGTCCCTTCCCAGCTTCTTGTGCACCCCCAGCCTGCTCGCCGCTGGGGTGGCGTGAGAAGCAGAAAAGGCCTCGATGCTGTGTGAGCGCTGCTCAGTGATAACTAAGCACTGGTGTGTTATCAATGCTATTTTCATCACAAATCCAAAACACAGCACCACACAAGATACTGTGAAGTAAATTAACTCTATCCCAGCCAATCCCAGCACACCAAGCAAGTCCTACTCATATCCTCCGGAAGATTTTTAAATTAAAAATGAAGTTGGAAGCTCCATGGCCAAGCACACTCCAAGCAGGTATGGTGAGACCCATCCTGTCACAGAGGCAAAAACCCAAAACAAGTTTTGCAGACTAAGTGCTTGAAGCAGTACTCACAATTAGGGCACTGCTTTCTACTGGACCTCTCCTACTGCTCACGCTGAGGGTATTATCCCATCTGTGGCTTTGCATTTTCATACACTTGGCCTCCATTTCAAAACTACAGCATAGAGGTCACAAAGGAACTGGCAGGGATTTAGCCTATCATAAAATTTGGTTTGCTGCTGCACACTTTGCCACGGTGAAGGAAGGTTTCAGGAGTCCTAGCCACATCACCTACAATGTTCACACCCTTCTCTAGTACAGAGAGCAGAACTGTAAGCATCCGTAAGGAGAATGAGCATTGAGCTCACACAGAGGGTTTTTCACTCTGTAGTAGGGTTCTGTGTAAGGAAAGAAGGAAGAATAGCAACAGGGGAACCCACAGCTGACAGCCGCCAACTTTAAGCAGCAAGAGAGTCTTTCACGCACGGGAAAGCCAGAACATTTAGCAGCCATACTGCCCCAAGAGAAAGTTATTCTGTAATCCCCAAACTGCAGCTGAGGACAAGCTCAGGGCAAGAAGCAGGCAGCACTCTCCCTGTATTGTCACTCAACTCTGTTTAAGGTGTAGGACTGACATCTCTCAGGAGCTTTTAGCCTCCTTTGCAAGATTATCAGAGGCAAAGCAGTGGACAGGCAATGCTGGAAATACCTTCTCCCCGTGAACAGGGGCATCACCAGCACTAGCACTTCCAACAAGCTGTTCAAACCCATCTAGAAACTGATTTAAGGAAACATGTTTAATAGATGAGAGATGAATCAATGTACCTCTGGCTTCTTCCTTTGATTCTCCTGCTGGCTATTCTCTTCTCAGGACTGTTGGAGGATGACACCAAGTCTCCTCCACACTGCTTTTCCAGGGGAGCTTCCCTGGTAGCACTGGCATCTCTAGAGCTAGCAGCACCCTTTTCTGCAAGGTAGCGGAAAGTCCTACGGGGCTTGGGTGGTGGGAGAGCAGCTGGCTCCTCTTCTTGCCCCTCAGCCTCAGAGTAAATGTTTTTCAAGGTCCTCTCTGCCCTACAGAGAGATTCCACTCCTTTGATTTTAAGTTCTCTTTCTGTGGAGCCGCAGCTCCCTTGCTTCTTTGGAAGGTCAAAGGGAACCGGTGGGGTTTTGCCAGGCAGAAGGGGATCTACTCTATTCCACAGAGCTTGTGAGGTATAAAAGTTCCCTGGGGGTAGTGACAACCCTGGGTCCAGGAAGCCTGCTTGCCATTTGCCCTTCTCCTTGGCTTGGGAAGCTAAGCTGCACACACAGGGCTTGAGGTCTCCACAGCCATCAGTCTGCAAGCAGCATTGTGCATCTTCCCTGAAGTCCAAACCCAGGCTCTTTGGATCTTTGGACCCAGCCTTTCTGTCCTTCTCTGTACATTCTGGCTTCACTTTGGGTAGATCGTTGCAGCTGGGATCATACTTTACTCCAAAGTCCTTCAGCTGCTGCTTCTCCTTGCTGGAGCACCCTCGTGTCCTCCCTTCCCATTGGGAGATCTTCTGTTTGATGTTGCGGCAGTGGCTCCGGGAGAGGGTCTGCACAGCAGAGCGGGAGAAGCTGCTGTCCACTGACCCTGCTGGGTGCATGGCAAGTGCCAATGTGCTTACAAACACTGCATCTCCAGCCTTGTCCAGGTCCACCCGCGTCCGGCACGCATCAGGCTGGCGTGAGACTCCAAAGCACCCAGTGGTGTCCAAGAGCTCCTGGGGGTCAGCTCTGCAAGGCCCGCCTGGTAGCACAACCTGCAGAGAAGAGGAAAAGAACCATCACCTACACTCCAGCCATACGCACCACCGGGCACTCCCAGCTGCTCTCCAGCAATTGCTCAAGAACATTCCTCCCCAGATCCCATGTTCAATACTGGCTTCTAGAGCACACTCCCCACAACGCCTGTTTCTGTAGCACACATCTGGGAGGGGTAACACAAGGAAGTAGAGATCTCACTGGCTTAAAAAAATACAACACTACAACAGGAACAAAACACAGCCAAGGATCCAAAATTGAGAAAATTATTTAATGGCACAAGAGCACAGAGCATGGCCGGTCTGCAGCAGAGCTCTCTGCTGCTGGGTCGTATCAATGCAGGCCAGGCAGGAGTGCTCAGTTTCTCCTGATGTTCTGTACTGCTCAGAGCACCTCAGGCAGCACACAGCCAAATGACAATGTCTCTATCAGAGCTCTTGAGACAGAAGAGACACAGCAAGATACCAGCTCTACAGAGAAGGAACCACATCTGCTTCTCCAGAGAGGCAGCAGCAGCAGTATGGCTACTGCTTCACACAGGAGGACTAGGACTGTCAGGATGACTGGAGAGAAGCCCAGCTGCATTCCACCTCCCAGAAGTGCTCTCCTGCTGCAGTGCACAAGTAAAAACCTGTCTGGTGTTCCGTTTGTCAACACCTGACCTAAATTTGCCACCAGAGAGACTGGAGTGCCCCACTGTGAGACCTCTTCCCGCAGAGCCAGGCTGCTCCCCTGCTGCTCCAGGCAGCAAGGGGCCCCTGCCCTCTCCAATAAACAGGCTTTGTTTCCAAAACATCCTGAGCCAGAGCAAAGCCATCCTTCCATCCCTCTCTGCACAGCCCCGATTAGCAGGCAGGAAAGCAGCTTTCCCCTTCCCTATGCCGTTGCAACTACTCTGCAGCAACGGTGCTCGGGGCCGCTCCCAAGGACCTGAAGCACAAAGCCAGCAAAGGCTCTGATGGGGAAAGCCAGGCTAGGAAAGAGGCAAAGCAGTTTCCATATTTTTATCCAGAGCAGAAGAATGAGGCACATTCACAGCACGTGATCAGTAACCCTGGCTCTTTTTCCAGTTCTGAAAGCCAGAGAGCACACTAAGCATTTTCCATGCAAAGTCTCAAGACAGTTCTGTTTCCTGAAACCACACGCTCAAGGAGAGAATGCTGCCAGTGCTGCTCAAGAATAAAATGCCCTTTGATGCTGAGGTCAAGCCCAACCACTGCAAGGGCTGCTGGTACTCCACAACCCCCCTTACCACACTCACCCCAGCAGCTGTAGCTAAACAAAGGCATGAACACACCACCTTACCTTGTCCTGCTGCACAACAGGCATGAGAACATGCAAATCACTGACTTGGCAAGCCCATGCACTTCTGAAGCAATCTTTCACTCCTTTTATGAGTGCTACACCACCCAAGAGACCTCCTTGTCACTAAGTCTCCTGTGTTGATCGCCAAATATGAGACAGTTTCTGGTCTTCTGAAGTCTAAGAAAGCTGCAGCTCAGTCCTGGAGGGATGAAGGGACAACCAGCAGCAAGGACCCCTTCCAGAATTCTCAGCTACTCTCATTCTGTTCAGCTCCAGAACAAATCTGAAGCTCTTCAGACCAAAACTCTGCCACGCTGATGCCTGAAAGACACAGGCAGCACTAAACTAGCAGATTTTCTATCAAAGTAAGTAACGCTTCAGGAATGTGGTAGGCTTAGTCATTTCCATCTCGATACAAAGCAACTCGTTTTTAACTCATTCGAAGCTTCTGAGCATCACGATGAGAAACAGGAGTTCCACCTCATCAGATATACGGCCACGCAGAGCACAGCCCCTGGACACAGTAAAAGTGATGCTAATCTTAATTACACAGTGGAAGGCTGTTAAGTCTGACCTCTGCCGTGGGTCCAGGACTTCTGTACTGACAAGAAAAATGTAACTGGGTCTTTTGACTTCCAGCCTTTTTTCTCTGAAGTGATAAAATTCAACCTCTTAAAAATAAGTTTTTACCTGTGCTAAAAAAGTCCGGGTTAAACATGTAAGACCTGAAGGCTTTTATATCTGAGGACACGTGGACAGATCTCACAGTGTACTATTTTTAAAACCGTGGGGTTTTAACCTGACTCACCGTTAAGTGAAAGCTCAGGTTAGTGACATGGAAAAGAGCAGTGGACTCGGACACTGCAGGTCCCTGGAATGCTGCAGCTTCACACAAGAACCAAGACCCAAGGTGGAGACCGAGGAAAAAGTTAAACTCAGACGTGATTTATCCTGGAGTCATTTCTTGGTGCAGCTGTCAGAGGCTTCCCCCAGGGCTGACGTGACCATAAAGCCACGACCACCTTTAAGTTACAGTGGCCACCACAGACAGGCTGTGCAGAACCACAACTGGTCACTCATTCCTTGTGACTTAAAGACACATCACACTCCTGGGGAGCCACTGGGCTACTGTCCCTGGCCAGGACGCTTCCATGGCTCTAGCAAATACCCTGCTTAGGGCCATTCCCTCACCACCCATCTGCAACTGAACGGACAGACAGATGGCTGGGCCAAACTACTGCTCCTGCCCTCCAGCTGAAAGCCCTGGAAGAGCAGCACATGGGCTTGTTCAGCAACTTGTCATGTCTCTCCTCCACCCTCCCTTCCCATGCAGCGGGGTCACCGTTCACCCCTCATCCCTCCCTTCCATAACTCTGGCTGACAGGGGCAGCAGAGACCACAACCACCAGTGCCCAAATACACATCTGTAAGGGCTGTTTCTTCTGCAATTCCTCTTCTCTTCTGTCACTAGGGTTGATGCAAGTCCCAGCTCCCAATAGAAAGACATCCCACCACCACTAGGGCTCTATCAGAGTTGTTGCAGCCAGGTGCCCACTCAGATCACATTCAACCATGGTATTTGGAACAGGGTGGGGTTTATGCAATGAACTGGGAAAGGCAAGGGGAGACTGGTCCTACTTTCCAGGTTACATCCCATGCCCTAGGACAGCACTGCCAGGAAAGACCTCTGTAACCAGAGCCTGTGTACCTCAGGGTAAGAAAGCACAAAGATCTATCACCACCCCGAACATCTCAGCCTACTAGTAAACAATTTTCCAAAAGAAGTTCTTACAAAAGCGCAGCGTGGTTGAGGTGGGAGAGGACCTTCAGAGGTCACCTGGTACTATCCCCTGCTTCAGTGGGCCAGCTGCAGCAGGTTGCCCAGGACCACGTTCAGACTCCACAACCTCCCTGGGCAACCTGTGCCACTGTTCAGTCATCCTCAGGGTGACTTGAGCAGGTATTTGTTGGACAGGTATTTCTTGATGTTCAGGGAGAACCTCCCACGTGTCAGCTCGTGCTCGTGACCTCTGGTCCCATCACTGGGCACCACTGGGACGAGCCCGGCCGGGTCCCCTTAGCACCCTCCCCTCGGGGACCTGTACACGTTGACAAGGCGCTGACAGAGCTTCCTCTTGTCCAGACGGAGCAGGACGAGGGGCTGTGAACCACGAGGCTGGTGACCGCCTCTGGCAGCTGGTGGGCTTGAGCACACACCTACTTTCCCCGCCGGCTCAGCTCCCGGTCTGTCACCCCCTGCCCTGTCCACGGAGGAAACGGTCCCGTCGCTGCTTTCCCTGCCTGCCCGGGGCTCGGCTCCCCGGGACCCCTCGGCACAGAGCGTAGCCCGCCTCGCCCCGGGCCCTCCACAGCCCCGCGGCGCCAGCCGGGGACCGGCGAGCCCCTGCTTTCCCCCCCCACGGCTGCCGGGCGGGAAACGGCGCCCAGCTCCTCCTCCCCGGGGCCGGGAGCGATCAGACGGCGCAGCCCCACACCGCTGCCAGCAGCCCCCGGGCCCGGCCGGTGCTCCGCCGCCAGCGCGTTCCCGTTCGGCAGCTCCACGGAAAACCCGAAGCCCCCGCCGGGCCGATCTGCCCGCCCTGAGCCCTGGAGTAACGGGTCGCGGCAGAAGAGTCCCACCCGCCGGCCGAGCCCCGGCCCGGCCCGCCCCGTCTCACCCGCTGCCGGTAGCGCGGCCCCGACCCCTCTCTCGCAGGACGCTCCCGGCGCGCGCCGAGCTGCCGCCCATTGGCTCGCGCGGCCGTCACTCAGGCGGCAGCCCCGCCCCCCCCGCAGAGCGCAGGCAGCTGCTCACAGACCGGATTTTACTGCGCGCGCGCGCGCCGACCCCCAACCGCCCCCGGGGTGCGAGCGCCGCTCCCGCTCCACCCCGGGGCGCTGCCCCGAATCCCCGCAGTCCGCTCCCCGCTCCTAATCGTTCTTCATGCCCTCGGTAATGAGGTTGAGCTCGTAGCACCAGGTCTCATAGCGGTAGGCCACGCGGATCTGAGCCACGTTCGTCTTCCGGATATCGTTGCCTTGGGGTCCCTCGTCCTGGTAGTTTTCACCCAGGAACTTGACTTTCTCCTGCCAGAGACAAGGACGCGGGTACAGACCCGGGCAGCTGGCAGCAGCCCCGGTCCGAGCACAGCCCTGGGCACCGGCCTCCGGCTGAGGGGCAGGGACCGCTTCGGGCACCAACCTCGTGGGACAGGCCACACTGCAGGACGCTGTTTCTGGCAATTTCACACATGTCGCAGGTGCTGAGCTTGAAGACCTGGGCAGCGATGGCGTACTCCTCCATCAGGGGCTCCTGCAGACAGAGGCGAGGTTGGAGGCCAGCAGCTTCTGCCAGCGCAGTCCACGCCACGGCAAGGGCCGTCCCAGAGACGGCCCAGCGTGTGGGAGCCAGACCCTCTGCAGATGCTGCTGGTGTCCCTGGAAAATGAGGCCCACGTAGTGCCAGCCTCAGCACTCAGACAGGAGGTGATCAGCTCACACTGTACCTTGGTGAAATGAAACTGCATGGGGTCATCTGTAGAAAGGGACACCATGAGGCCCTTCTGGTGGAAGTCGGGCAATGGATTCTTCGCATACTCCAGGAAGAGGCTGTTGTTGCTGAGTGGTGACATAGCAATGGGAACTTGGGCAAGGAAGTACAGATACTGCAACACCGGGCTCTGGGAAGATGATGAGCAGTTGCCAGGTTAGCCCTCCACCTCTGCGGGGTCCCTCCTCAGGTCAGCTCAGTGCCCCAGCCAGGAAAGCTGGCACACAGAGCTCACGTGTGCAAGAAGAGCGAGGGGCAAGCAATCCTCCAGGGCCCACATGGGGCACAGGAGGCCAAATGAGTTCAAAGCTGTCTGATTTCAGAACTCATCTGGCTTCAGTGATAGGTCTGTGAGGTGGAACCACTAAAATCTTTACACATTTCACAGCTACACCCCCAGACATGTCTGGAGAAACCCAGAGAATTGTGTAACATCAGCCTGAAGCCAGACTGTCCACACCAGTCTAAAGCAGAGGCACAATTAACTGTCTGCTACAGTGGAGGCCAGCTGTGAACATGGTCTCTGCTGTGCCTGGGCTGCTCCATAGCACATCACTTACCTTCTTGAGGTTGAGACCATGGGAAATATTATCTGCTGTCATGAAGGCTGTGAGCAGATGCGTGATGGCCCCAGCTTCCCCACAGTGTGGACGGAAGAGGAACGTGTTCATACCACGCTGCCTAGGCACATGGAAGGAGGACTCAGAGCAGACAAGCAGCAGGGTTAGGTGGCATGCAATACAAGATTCACCAACTTCAGGTCAAGCTCTGTCCCTGTCTTGTTCCCCAAGAATCCAGCTTGACCTAGGAGCACATTACTTGTTCTCTTTTCTTCTCTGTGTAAGACTAGATGCATCTGTGCACTCCCAAAGTTTTCACCCCAGTACATCACACTTCGTACTGAGGGGTGTTTGGGTTACTCTGGGACATGAAGCTCCAGACTGCACTGGTGTCAGAGCAAGGAGGGCCCCACTTCTTCCACACCAACAGCTCAACCACTGAGACAACTGATGAGGCATCCCCCCTTCTGCCAGGTCCCTTAGCAAATCCTGGGCCTCACCTGCGTAGGTTGTTAAGCACCAGGATGTTGGCGTACATATAGTATACATAGTAGGTGTAGGATGGGTTCTTCTCAGAAGTCCACTGCTCTGGCTTTGGGCTTTTAGTGCAGAACATGTGTCCACTATGCTTGGATTCATCATCCACGCTGTCGAAGCCAGTGATCTGTTTGGCAAGGTAACAAAAAAGCTGCATCTCAAAGCCCCCCATCTCATCCTGGGCTAGCTCACCCTGCCCCGCTGCAGCTTGCCATAGCCCAGCTGTAGCCTGTACCCCGCCCCACCCACGAGCAGAGCTAGAGGCAAGATTGCAGACTTTGCTCATCACAAACCCCCAGGGTCTATCAAGGGCTGGAAATAAAGCTCACACCAAACCCCTTCTCCAGGAGGTGAGCGGGCAGCATTTCTCACAGCCCCGCAGCAGCCAGCTCTGGGAGTATGACCCCTCACAGCACTTCTGGGACAATCCCTGGCCACAAGCTCACTGACGACTTTTGCCATGTCAGAGCAAATACCCCGTTTCTTGTGCCTAAAGAGGAGTGTGAGTGCCCACCACACCCTGACATCATCAGGTGACACTCACATGGCGTAGAAAGACACTCAGCTCTTTGTGAGCTTGAGGATTGACAGTTGCCTCAAACACAGGAACAAAGATATTTTCCAGCATCTTCCCAAAGTGTGGGAGAAAATTCTTAGACCTGAACACATCACTGTGGACAGAGACAGAGATGAGCTGCTAGCAGAGGAACAACATGGCCCACTTTCCCCATAATCTCTTCAGGGTAGGGAAAAAAAAAAGAGGTATAGTGCACTGTAAGGGACCCTGCTCCCTCAGACCCACAGCACGTACTAAATCCTGGGTATTTGGATCATCCACTTCATGTTGGGGGAATAGACCCGATGTTTGTTGAACCAGCTGGCAAGCTTGGGCCACTCCTCAGCTGATCGCCCATAGATGGAGAGGCGAGGCTCCGCGTGCTGGTACTTGGCATCCTCCAGATCAGAGCCAACCTCCTGCAAACCAGAACAGACAGTTGCATGGGGACCCTCCAGCCCACGGGCACAGCAGCACCACAGCTTAACCTTTCTCTCTTGTAACCTCACCTTGATGATGGTAGCAAAGTACTCGCCATCAATAGCATTCTCTGTTTTCAGATAGAGGTCACGCAGCTCGCTGGCACCCACAGGGTTGTACTTGGCATTGAACTTGTCAAAGCGGTGAAATGTCTGCCGCCCCTGGAGCAGGGAGGAGCAACAGCAGATACTGCACACATGCACCAAGTGTGACAGCTGAGCAGAGACTGATCCGAACAACCCAAATGGAGAAATCGGGAGCTGCTACATCCTGCCACAAGCACTAACACGCACAGCACGTCACGGGTACACAGGGAGGGGAGAAGCTGTGCCTACAGGGGTGGGTGAGAGCGACTCAAAGCGGTCTCACAGCAAATGCCCTACCACTTACAGCATGGACATCCAGGGAATCCACTGTCAGGTCATAAGGGTGCAGATTGAGCTGCTGGAAAACCTGTTTCAGGGTGAGCTGTTTGCCCTTGGCATCATAAACTACCCGGTCAGCATCCACACAGTATGATTTCTTGATGAAACGCAGAAGATGCTTCTGGTTCATGCAGGCTGCAGCGTGGATGTGCGTATCCACCTGAGAAACCAGAGGGACAGCTATCTAGCTTCAAGTTGGGATGCTCAGGTACCATCACAGGGAGGTTAACAAGCCCCTCGGGTGAGCCCAAGTTGTGTGGGGGAGCACTGCTCAGCCCAGCAGACGAACGCAATAGGCTTAGGCCAAGAGCAGCCCATCCCATGGGCAGGAACAGTTGTAGGTGCCACAGATCTTGACTCTAAGGTCCCTTAGGAAGGGGAAGGCACCGAGGCAGCTCACCTTCAGAGTCACTAGGGCTGTAAGCCTTGCCATTTACCTTCCGGCAGTTGTAGAAGTCCCGGTGGGGGTTGTTCTTAAGCTCTTTCATCTCCTCCATCTCATTCAGCATTTCATGCACTTGGAACTTGGATAAGAGGAACTTCAGGCGCCGATGAGCATAGGTCTTACTAGTGAAAGCAAAGGGCAGAACAGTGACTGGGCTCCTTACCCCTCAACACAGGGGCATGGCCCATCAAACACAGGGATGCAGCTTTCACCTGAGGTGGAGCCCATGCTGGCCTAGCCGTGTCCCTAAGGTGCTCTTCCTGGCTGCCTTACGGAGCTCTGAGGGAAGGCCTGGCCAGCTATGAGCATACCTGCAGGGCACGTCTCCAAGCCCTGAATGCACACTTTGCTTAAGAACCCAAATGAGATGGCTGACAAGGGCCAAGGACACTCTGGTAGCCAGCAGGCTGCAGATATGTCATCAGAGGGTTCCTCCTTCCTCTCAGGAAGAGGAGGTGGCAACCCTGGCTCTGCCTTGACCTCCCTCTGCCTGCTGAGGCAGGACCTCTTCAGCTGCACCCAGCAGTGATGGCTTGTGCACTTACACAGGTCCCTGCGCAGTCAAGGCCAAGAGGAAGTTCATGTCATCAACAAAGTTCTCGAGGCTGGGGTAGGGCAGGTCCTTTGGCTCGTTTCTGCCGACTGCTGCCTTGTCTCCATAGATGTAAACTACCCCGTCCTTCATCTGGATGTGGTATCCCAGGTCCTCGGGGAGGCTCTCAGTTTCAAAGGGATCCTGTCCATCCTTCACTGGCGGGGTGAACACTGGACCACAAGGAGACTACCGTGAGGCACAGGCTGCCGGCCAAAACCCCACAAGCCTGCCATGCTCTTCCACCCCAGCCAGAGGGCAGGGATAGCCCCACCACTGTGACACTGAAGAGAAGGCCTGGGAGAGCAACCCCCCTGCGGAGCACTTCCACAACCCTTTTCTGACCCCTGCCCACTCCCTGCTAAAGCCAGAGAGAAGTCTCCAGGTGCCGAGATGTACCTGGGCCAGTGTCTCTCACTCTCCAGACCTCGCCTTCGATAGCACGCAGGTACTGAGACGGGGTCCTGGGGAACCTCTGCAAAGACTGCTGCATGTACTTCTCCCGGATGCACAGGGCACGGTACAGACCTTTGCAGGCAACTTCAAAATCTTCAACTGTCACCTGCAAGAGGGTTGTTGCTGAATGCAACCATACAACTGGAACCTATCTGCCTGCGAAATACCCTGGTGCACCATGACGTAAAGAGGACAATTTTGTTCACAGCGAGCTACAAACCTCCCCATTCCCTCCCTCCCTCCCTGTGCTCTGCCTGAGCAGGGTGAAGAAAGGATGATAGGTGAGATCCCTGACATGGCAAAGGGAAGTTTCTCACACCAAAACCAACAAATTCTGTCTGTCATCCCCTTACATTCCTCACTGCAAACTGTAGTTGGCACTGAAATGGAAGCCAGGCCTGGGCAAAACACTAAAAGCTATTTTGGGAGTCCAGGCTGAAACTGAAGCAGGACCAACAAGACACTGACCCAATGTGTCAAGAATTTTTGATTTACTGCACAGACAAGTGTTTTGGGCAGTCAAGAGTCAAGGGCAGTCAATGTCAGACTGGAGCGGGGTGGAAGAATACCGTGCAGCACTCACAGAGAGTGACAGCAGAAGGAACCTGCCTGTGCACAGAGGGACTCTTGGCTTCCCCTAACTGCTCCTCTGCTACGCAACTCCAAGCTGAGCAACCTGCTGCAGCCCAGGAGAGAGCAACCTGCCAGCACTATCCCAAAAGCAGCACAAATGGAATATGGGGATGCAGAGGAGGAGAATGAGGAATTAGCACAGGATGCGGTAGCAGTCCTGGTCAACTGGCTCTGTGTGACCCTGACTGAGCAGAGGATCTGAACCAGATGAGCCTGCCAACCTCAACCATTCTGGGATTCTGTGACGTGCATAGATCTCAGCCAGGTAGTGCTGTGTGCAGTCAGGAGCAGGCTGTGACAGAAGGGGCGTAGCCTACCCTGCCATGCCCAACCTTACGCGCTGTCTGGAGAAGCCCACGGGAAGCATACAGCACCCCACAGACTCGTGCTAAGGAATGCAGCTCCAGATCCTCCAGCGATGCAGCAGGGCACCATCAGGTGCTCAGAAGACACAGACCGAGCTGGAAGACACAGACTATCCCCACTGCACCTGGTATGGACTCCTGTGACACTGGGCACTGCTGAGGGACAGGCAGGGACTAGATGTTTTGTTAGACATGCAAGTACCTACCCCAGAAGCATAATCCCCTGTGATCTGTACCCGCTGGAAGTCAGGCACGGTCTGGTACGAGGGGGAGGTAGAGATGACCTCATCGATAGTGGACAGACTGGTTGTAGACTTCTGAGCCACAGGGAGTGCCAATGCAATTGTCTTCATGCGTAGCAGGCGCTTCTTCCTGCCAGGGAGGAAAACCTCAGGCAAACAGACCCAAATCCAGTGCCAGGTGCAGGTGCAGGGTCAGGGGCACTGACCACAGCCATGTTCCAACTATGCATAACATGAATCATCTCACTGGTGCTTTCTGAGCACCTGAAATTGACACTGCCAAGAGTAGAGGCCACAGCACACAAAGCGGTCACAGATTTTCAAGCACGGTCTTTGCGACTCGCACCTCTCCAGATAAAGGTCTCCAAGTCTCCCTCTCCAACAGCTCTGTGGTCAACGCTGTACTGACACCCGGGGAACAGGCCAAGGGTGTCTTGACATCCAACAGTGGGGGCAGTCAGAGAGGAAACCCTGAAGTACCTGACAGATGCCCTAGGATTACCAAGGATTTATCATATAGGATGGTGAGCTGTTTTCACAGGCCTTGATTTATGTTCCCCCTGCTTTCTTCCAGCTCTGGCTCCTCTCCTTTCCCCAGCTGCCCTGGTTGTTGCTCACCGCTTTTCTAGTGTGGCAGAGCTCTCCTGAAGCATCATGTGCGCTCTCATCTCATGGCGTGAGATGGGGCAGATTTCTTCGACATCAAAAGGAGAGATCTCTTGCCTGGCCTCCTCATCTTTCACCTCAGAGGCAAAGACCTTCTCTGCGAAGGAGCGCAATGCCTCATCCATTTCTGCAAGGAGAAGGAGGAGATTTTCAGGGTCACACAGGCATCTGGTTCCCAGCCACCCTAACATGCAGGTACCCCTTGCAGTCAGTTTAAGACTCAACTGTCATTTTCTTATGACTCCTACACCTCCATGCTGCCTAGAAGACTGAGCAACCTCCAAAATCCCCAACAAGCTTACAGAGCCTGGGCCACACATAGCAGGCTGAAGACATACCTAGACACTCCCAGTATGTACAACCAACAATCCAGGAACAGCGCAAAAAGGGCCAGAAAGAAGCAAGTTCTTGGGAAGGACACTTAAAAGAGGATGCACTGGGTGCAAGAGGGGAAGACTGGCAGACTGTTACAGCTCTAGGAATCCCATGACCCACTTGCTCCACGAGGCATCCAGTCAGGACAGAGACAGAGGTATAGAGGGTGATCTATATACAGAAAGCTGGCAGCCCAAGCACTTAGTTCCCACCATCACAATGCCACCGAAGAGCTCCTAGCTAGGGAATGGTTCCGTCGAGTGGACTCGACCCCTCCCAGCCCATCACATGCAGCATGCTGCAAAGGTGCCAGCTAACACGGCCCTACAGAAGTTGCCATTGACAGAAAGTTGTCTGGAGCTTTATGAAGTAGGAGAAAGAAGGTTAAAAACCCTTCCCCTGCCAACAAAATACCATAAACCAAGAACCCGGGGGCTCTTCTGGCAACAAGCTCCTGGAAGCACACATTTGCGTAGCAGCACATGGGTACTAATCAAGCAGGTTCTGCCAACAGTTGGCAGCTCAGCATGAAGCGTAGTGAGGATCGAGGCTGAAAGACAGACCACACCACTGACATGTCACAGAAGACAGGGTCAGCAGGTGAGGACCAAAGGAGAATGAACTGACATTCCTGGCAGAAATGTGCTAGACCTACAAGAGATTTTCAGTAATGAACCTAGACATTTTTTCATCCCACATAGGGTGTCGAGGGGATCAAAACAGTTTCTCCCTATAGCCCTGAATTTGCAGTTCCAAGGTTCTAGCTGTGGGTTGGTAGGAGGGCACACTACAGGGAATTCCTTTCCCTGCTGTTATATGGAAAGGGAAAAGGGCTTGTGCTGAGCTACACACACAGGAAAATATTCACACGAGGTCCATTTCTCGGCAGCGCAGTGTCACAAAGCCAGGATTTCAGTAACAAAAGTTGCTTGATGTTGTAAAGCTGCTGGATCATCAATGATCATCAGTGGGCCCCAACACAGCGCTTAGAACACAAAAAGCATTTTTTTTGCACTATGCCATTATTGGTCACTGTCAGGGACTTGGGATGACAGGTGCTTTCTGCCAACAGGTAAAGCCTCAACTAATGTGAAGAAGGAAGAAGAGGGGAATGGGCACCTTACTGTGGACTTCAGTCTGAACAAAGATCAAGTATTGGATCTGTCCCCTCATGGATCAAACTCACCAGGAGCAGGATGCATTCAAAAGAAATTACTTTAGGCTGGATCTCCATTAAAAAGAAAAGTTGTAAAAAGCAAAAAAAAAAAAAAAAAGAAGAAAGAAAAAAACCCAAACCAACAAAACCAAACAACAAAACAAACAAATCAACCGAACAAAAACACCAACAAAAAATCCCCAACCAACACAACAACAAACAAAACCAAACCAACAAAGGCATGAAAAGGTGCAAAGGAAAAATTGCAAATTTCTTCACTTCCTGCCGCAGAGGAAAGAAGGCCACTAAACCAAGTTTTGTCTCCTGAGCAGGAGCTGAGGGTTGCAAAGACAATATTTAATAAATAGCAGATCCGTTTATCAAAGGACCAAAAAAGCTGGAAGCATTCCATGAAACGGGGGAGGCACAGCTGGCACTGCTGAGAAACAGCATCTTCTCAAACTGCTGGAGATCACCATGATCATGTAACTGCTGTTTCTTTCCAATGATCATGGCCAGGCAGTAACACAGCAGTGCATACAGAAACCCGAGCAATACTCACCTTTGTCTTCTGCTGTTTGAGACAAAACAGAAACAAAATAAAAACAGATGTGACCAAGCCTTCAAAATCTAAGCCTTTCTGCCTAATCATCACATCAGTGAATAAAAAGGGATTAGTAAAGTACAAGTTCAGTCAAAGCCTTTCAGTTACAAAAGAAAGAACAGCATTCATCACTCTGTACAATATAAAGATGGGAGTTCAGTGTTGACTGCTCCACAGTTCAGCCTCGGTGACGTGTGCACAAACAAACCCCATGGCAGATGCCACCCGACCTGAGGTTCTTTGGCAGAGCTCCTGCCTTACAGCACTCTCTGGGTTTCCCTGCAGCTGTCCACAGGGAACAGCATTTTCTAGAACCTAGATTACCTCAGTCAATACTACGAGCAACTAACAGATTACTTGTTTGACTGAGCTCTCTTGGAAAGTCGCTCCCTACACCTTGGTCCAGGTGCAGGGGTGCCGCAGAGTGCAGAAACACCTTAAGAGGGCAGAACAGCATTCTCCTGCCTGAACAAGAAAGCAACTACTTCAGTGACTCAGAGCACCAGGGCTGCTGTGCTATTTTTTGTCCGTGACTCGCCATCCTTTCTTAGGATTAGGGTGGATGGTCATTTCAAAGATGCTAAGTGTCATCCTCCTGCTGCCCATGGTCACATCTCCACTGAGTCACCAACAGGATCAGACAGCTGAGACACCCCAGTTCCACAGATACTCACTCCTCGTCAGACAGCGTGACATCAACATTTTGGGCGTGCAATTCATGCCCTTTCCCTCTGACCCAGCAAATTCACACTGGAGCTCCAGCATCACAAGTCACCAGCTGCTGACTTCCCAAAGTCCAGCCTGCAGAACATACTTTCCTGGCATTTGAACTTCACACACTCATTTGCAAACTAAGCATCCCAGAAATGCCTAGTTTGACCTTCAATCTCTTTAGTGGATGGAAATCACATTCACGAAGGTCAATAACTCCCACTGATGTTGCAGTGGCCTGTGCTGGGACAGTGTCTTGTCACACCGCACAGCTCTGCGAATCTAAACACGCTCTTATCAGAACCGTTTGCTGCCAATATCCTTCAGGGCTCTGTAATGGCTGTCACATGTCCCTCTGTACTTGCTCTGCAAAGCCTGGCTGGCCCTACTCCTGCTCTCCAGCTTGTGTTGCCCATCTCCTCAGGACTGCAGCACCCCACATCTTCTGAGCTTTGCCAGGTGGACCAGAGACTCCTGAAATCCCTCCGCCCCCTTCCGCAGTGACTGAGTAGCATCATTCCAGGATACGTTACACTGCAGGAGGGACAATATTTTTCTCCAGTATGAGCAGAGCGAGATTTAACCAATAATGCTATTGCTTTGCTGCACTATCAAAAATGTCTCCGAGCAGGAAGAAAACTCCACAAAGCCCCCAGCAAGGTCCCCTGGACTGCAGAGATAACGCACCATCAAAATTGCAGAGGCTGCATGCTAACAAGCCTGCCCTGGGGCTCCTTGTCTCACTCCTTGCTTTCAGACCTACCTGGAATTCTCACCCGTGACATCTTTGCAGCAAGTTTGCAGAGCCTCAAGTAAGACCCTGCTGTAACAGAGCACAAGTAGCTGACTGACTGCACAACAGCCCAACACTAATTTTACCGCTCTCCCCTCCCTGTAATTAGACTCTCCCACTCTAAAAGGAGAACAGAGATCAACTCTAAGACTATTTAAAGTGCCACCACAAGCACTTGTACTGAAACAGGTGAAACCATGGCTCAAATTTAACTTTTGGTTTTTTTAGTCAGGCTTTCATTTTACATTTAGAAGAGTTTCACCCGTTGTCTGACCTGACTGCTGCTTCCCAAGACAGCTGCACCTTTCTAAAGTGGAGTGTGGAAGTCAGTCTTTTAAGAGGGACTAAAATTGATGCGTTCTGTGCCGTACCAATGGTTTAAAGGAAACCCCTAAATCACTGGACTGATGTTTCCATCGGGACAGGAGCGAGCTGTGGATAGGTACAAAGGATGTGCTTACACCACAGATGACGTGCTATTCAGAAAAATGTTTATCCTGAGAGAGAGATCTCCTTGAAAGACTGGGTTTTAGAAACAGGAATTGCACAGGTGGCTGGGATCTGGCAGAGCAGAGTATCAGTTTGGGAAGTACCTCTTGGCTTAGTTTAGTTAGATTTTTTTTTCCTAGCATACAGGCATTGAGGGCTGTACCTCATCTTTTAAGGTCTCCTCAAACCTCCTTCAGATCTCTCACATGAAGTTGGAAAACAGCTCCTGTACGAAGAAAATGGCCAGAATTTATAGGGCCCTGCATGTTGCCACAGTAACTCTGAGTTTCTGACTCAGCTTCCTGGTGGGAAGTGGGAGGCCTGAACAGGTCAGAAGGATACAAGAGTTTTGATTTGAAACAGAGCCTTTTCCTTTTCGTTTGTACTTCGCTTCTTGATGTAGTTTAGAAACTGCACCGAACTCAGGACAAGCCAAGCCAAGCACTCAGGCCCTACTCAGCACAGTCTTGCTGCTGACTGCAAAGGGGACTTTGATCATAACACTGAAGGGAATAGAAAAATTAGCACCCCTGGAAAAGACAGCTTTGTTTGGAATTACACGTGCACGTAAGGGCTTCCTGTGCTGGATTTTGTAGGAACAGTTGCAAAAAGGCTTTGTCCAAGAAGTCTGAAATTGTGAAAGAGTTACCCATATAAGATACAGATCTAGAAATAAACGAGTCACAGATTTTGTCCATAGGTGCCTGGGGAACTTGTGGCACAACCAGTAGGTGAAATCAGATGAGCCCAGACCTGGCACGGCCTTTCCAGCTGAGGTAATTTCCAGAGCATCCAAAAACTCTTTCTGAAAGATCATTGTTTGATGTGCACAACTTCAAAACGTGCTGGGTTACAATTAAGAAATTCTCCAGAATTCAAGGAGTTTTAGCCCCGCTTCCCAGATATTCCCCAGTAATACAAAGTTGATTTCCCCCTGCAACACGCAGAGGTGCAGCAGGGCGGGGATGCTGTTACAGTCTTGATCTCTAATATGAGATAATATATTAAGATGAGAGTCTTCTCTCTCGTGCTGATAGCAGTTTTCAGTTTCTGAATTATTTTTACTCACTCTCCAGTTTGAGAGCCCCCACCCTACCTTACTGTTTAACTATTTAATTTCAGGTCAATAAAAACTGGCTCCTGCTTGTTTGCTCTCCCCCAGGGACTTTACGTGCCCCTAACCTTTCTGGGTAGATCAAGATCTTGGGATTCACATCTGAAACCAGAAATGACCTTTAGAGTGCAGAGGTCATTTTGTCAAGAGGTCTCTTGATCCCCTAGCTTTTTAAATCACAGGGTCAACTTAGTTGGGTTCATGGTAGAAATATGAGTAAAGCTTGGGTATGCTGTGCTAAAGTTAGATCTACAGCCTCTTCAGACTGAAGTACTGCGTACAAACAAGCCATCTTCCCACTCTTTTTCAGCTGGAAAGTGAGTGGTTCACACCCAGAGGCTTCAGAGTGGCTCTAAACCCCCACACTTTGAGCTGCCTTCATTCCACCTCAGTCTAGTCAAAGGAAAATGGCCAAACATGCCAGAAATTCAGCAGCTTGGGGTGTTTAGCAGGATCTTCTAGCAGAGCAGCTGTATCCCAGGGGTAGCTGTCCAAACAGAAGCCTAGAGCTAAGTTTTGCTAGAAAATGGATTCAACTCCTGAAGAAGAAAAGTATTAACAGAGCGGGGATTGCGTGGAAACTCACAAGGGCACTCCTCGATGTGCTGTGCCTTTGATCAACAGCACCGTGCACTAAGAAGAGTCTCGGTGAGTTCTTCTCTGCCCGCATTGCTCTTGAGTCCTTCCCTACACAGATTCCTCTAGGGCTGTTTAAATCAGCCTCTGTTCCAGTGTGCAACCAAAGTCAGCAAACTAGTTTCTGGGACCAGACGGTTACAGGTAACAATCCTGGTGGAGGAAAAGCTTTCCTAATAAGCCAAGAAAAGCCTGGCTTTTAAAGCGTCCATCTGTTACCATATGCTGAATCTCTCCTTTTGGAACTGGCAGCAACTACTGCAACCACGCAGTGCAACAGGTTTTGTACCCCTGTTACTTTACTAGGAGCGTATTCTTAAGTTACTTGCACAGAAAACAGGTTGGACTCTGGGTTCCAGAGCCTGACACAATGTCTTAGAGGAACACACTTACTGCACAGTCCAGCACAGTTTGCCTTATTGCAGGAGGAAAGCCAAGGGGGAAGTCTTTTAGATGACTGAATTAAGCAACCTAAAAGCCTAACAGAGAGAAGGACTTGGACATAGCAATAACTTTATTGGTGATTTCACGCTTGGAATATCAAGTAAAGAATTTTCCTCTCCCCCTTTCTTTTTTTTGAGTCAGCAAGCATCCTTTCCAAGGGCAAAGTCAGAAAAATATCATGAGGGACCCCACTCAACACTAATGCAAAGTGCAGGACAGCACAGATTAACAAAGTCATTAAATTTGAACTCTGGAACAAGGCTACAGGACGTCTCAAAGCCACTCTCACTGCTTATAGATGCTATAGTGAGCATACAGGATACAGCCGTTCATGCCATGTTACAGAAGCGACAACCTGAGTAAATCCAGATCCTCCACAGAAAGGAGATAGCATCCTGATAAGCTTTCCATAAGCTAGTTGTGGATCCCGTGCCCAGATCACCACCACAAAAGAAACAACCAAAGAATTCAAAGTTTATTCTTTAAAAAAAAAGTTATTTAAGAAGCAAAATAATTTACTTCAATTCAAACCAAAAGAGATGCATTATTGAAAGCAAATAATTATACAAAGTAACAACAAATTAGCCCTTGGATAAAAAGTCCAGATCCCAACAGTTCCCTACTATCCTGGAGGTCATACACCAACAGTCCCTCAAGGCTTGTGGACTCAAAGAGGACCACGTACAGGATCAGAATGAAATTCAGATTTCCACTACTCTCCTTCCCCCCTCCATAGGCTTGAAGTTGTTTGAAATCCAATTCCAAGTCATTGAGCTTTACTCAAAATTATGATGGCTTAAGCATCACGGTTGCTATCTCTCCAAAGACCTACTGCTGACAATGAACAAAATTCAAGCACTGTTGTTTGAACGAGACCATGGAGTGGGGACACGAAGCAGCCACAGGGTCGTACTGTCTCCTCAGACAGCTCTTCTCAGTCCATAACAGAAATGGGGCTTTTCAATTATTGGTACCTGTAATTTTTGAACAAGAGCTTTACTTTTTTTTCTATATTTTACCTGCAAGTTGTTTATGCCCCTTCTTCCCAGTCAGGATAGTCAAGTTAGCTTAGCACTAAACAGTGGTGTGGGTTAGTTCTAAATAACATTGGGGCTGAAATCTACAAAAACACCTTTGCCAGGGACCAGTCTTGTGTAAAAACTTATCTGTTTATCTTCTAAATAATTTTCCCCAAAGTTCTTGTGGTTTTGTCCTTCCCCAGTTCTCTTTGCTCCCAAAATCAGGGTGTCACTCGCTAGATTTGAAACTAAAATAATGCTGGTGGGAGTGCCACCCATGCAGGGTCAGCTCTGCAGCATCCTAAAAGCTGATGCATCCCCGCCTTTAAGGTTCCAAAGGCGAAATCCATACTGACCCCTCCCTGCCAGGTCTTCTTCCCTTTTAAGATTATACATAGTGCCAGAAAAGAGGAACACTGAAGAGAAAGTAGATGTGTTTGCCAGTTCCCATACGATTCTGAGAATTCACAGCTTTTGGAGTTACAGCTACTGCGTTTTTAAATGACAGCTATGACAAACCTACATCCAAAAGAAGTGTGTTTCAACACTTGGTTACACAACCTTCCAACATCAAATGCCAGCTGCAGAAGGTTTCCCCTTGCCAGATACAGCCGTGCTCTGAACTCTGCAATCCTGCTTGCCAGGAAAGAAACTATCTGTAGCTATCTATAATGCTGCCCACCACTCTATGTTGCTGGAAAAGAATGGTTTACGGAAAACCGTTGTGGTTTTTGTTCCAATCAGTATCACATCAGTCAAGAGTAAAATAAATTGCAAAAAGTACTTTTAAGAATTATCATAGATAAAGAAAACGTGATGGAGATTGATCCTCTTCGTTCCAAGAAGAGAATTAAGAATGTAAGTAGTGAAGGAAGCTGTATTAAAAGGAACAATTTCTTCTCTCGGTATTTACTGGTTTCTAATTCCCATGTGAAATGGAGAACTCCAAATTAAGATGTATGAATCTCGCCCCAACAAACTGAAATTAAGTCCCTTGCAACTTCTCTGCGCGTGCTGCTTTGCCAGACTGACCGAATGCTCCCTCTGTTGGCTGAAGGCTCGTTGCTCTTCCATCAGGTAGTAACTGGGAATTCAGTTTTGCTGCGGGATACACTCTCTGACTACACAGAACAGTATCCAGTGTCAGCAGCACAAGAACTAGGGAAGGACACAGTACTGCGAGGATCACGAGTAGGTTAGGTGCAGCAGTGAGCACGCTTGTACCCCCCAGTTAGACCAGGTGACAATGTCTGGTTCTAGGAAGAACTCGCGTTGCTCAAGCGGTAATTCTCTGATACTTTGAGGCCGTTAGAACAAGTCCAGAACTCCCATCACTATATCACACGCCATCTGCATCATCACTGAACTCGCTTCCTTCCTCATTTTGCAAGGATGCTGCCATCAGAAGCGAGCTGTTTTCTGTTACAGCTCGTTGCCTTCTCCCCTCAGGCTGGACAAACAGTCTGGGACAACCCCAGTCAACCTGAAATCCCACACCCCTTCCCCGACAAGGAGACTCTCCAACTACATTATACAGAGAGACATTTTAAAGACACTACGTTTACAGTCTGGCAGTAAGAAAATAACCCAGAACAAAATCATTTGCAAGTTACAGGCAGAGCTGAATAGCAGCTGTCCAAGCTAACTAACTACCCACCCTCCAGTTACTAGATTAACTACTGAGAAGCTGCCCGTAAATGCTGGCAGTTAATGTTAAAAATGAACAGCTGACTAATTTGGTCCAACTTAGAACTGAGATCTGAATGCTGCAGAAAACCAGTATGAAATATGAGCAGTTCCACCTACAAAGAAAGCGAAAACCGAGATGCAGTATATCCCCCTCCCTAGCTCAACAGTCTTACAAGTGCCTGCTGGATCTTCCAGCCTACAAATTCTCACTTTAGTATCCTGTCAGGCAAAGAGATCACCCAGGCAAGACCTGCCTGCTTGAGACAATGAACTCCTAAGAAATTCCAGTCCTTGGGGCTTTCCTCAACCCAAGGGAGCAGGGGGCAACTTCACATCTTCTTAGCAAACAGGCACTTAAGTTAGGAAAGATAGCTCCTTTTTATTACAGAAAAGGAAGGACGAGTTAAGTGGTACTCCTGGCACAAAGGAAATGTTGCAGATATGCTGTATGGGGTGCACAGAGAGCAGATACCAATCTGATACGTGACAGGAGCGTTCATGATGGCCAAACCATTTCTGACATTACCTGCCGAGCAAGGATTAGTGCCACTCCTCTGACAGCACCGCAAATCAGAATCCAACAGAAAGGGGACAAACATCACTTCTAGCTTTTACTCTAGAGGTAAAGTGTCATCTTTTTTTCACAGCATTTAGTCTCTATAGTTCACTTTTCTTGTGACTGGTTTTCTTCTTGAACAAACCCAGATAACATAGTGAGAAAAGAATCCCAGTACATCAAGAGATGCGACTGCTCCGTTAGCCGAGCAAGAGGTAGACGCCATAGATGTTCTCTTCAGATGAAGCACAGAAAAGGACCTTGTGCTAATTAACTGGTACCAAGATTCTGGTCACTGGCACCAAAATACTGCAGGGCATCAGCATGAGACACAATACAGTAGCATCGAGACTCGTCCAGCAGCTACATCTGAACCACGTATTCTTGGCATCTGGAACAGAAAGGCATCTCTGATTAGCTGCTGTCCAAGTTGTGATGGATGTGCAGTGCAACAGTGTACTGCGAGTCCTGAACCGGTCTACTTGTTTTTACAGTGATGAGCAACATCTTTTAGGTAACTTGTAAAGAATTTCACTCAGTTGGGGAACTCAGAAATTTCATTACTCTCATTATTTTATTTGGTTAATCTTCCAACAGTGCATATTCCAGAGGAACACAGCTCAAGATAAGCTGTGCAGAAGTCAATCAATCAGCAGCAAATGGCAACCGTAGTTTCTACTTCGGGTGTTGCTTGTGTACAAGACAGAAATAACACATTCTCCGAACAGTCAAAACGGTTTCCCAAAGGAAGGAGACGCTGGCGAGAGTGATACAGGAGAAAAAAAATTAAAAATCAATCACACAATTATCAGTTCAGTGGAGATCCACAGGCTACAGCCAAAGAGTTGCTGTGAATAGAATTTCCTTTCCTTAAGCTTTGCTGGGGGGGGGTGGGGGAACACACACACAACAAATTTGCAGAGGTTATTAATTGTAGGATCAAAATCTCTGTGTATCCATGGGTTGTGTAACAGGGAAAAAGCCCACCTACAGCAACTGGTACTTCTAAGCCATGCTTATCAACAACTGAAACACACACAGACAAGAAGCCAATGAAAAAAATTAAAACTAGAGCTCACCTTATCACATCACAACGCACGACAGTCCCATACAGCCTTGATTCCCATCTTCATTGCTGTTGAGCTTTTTCATCCGGTACTGCCGGATCTCTCTCACCAGCGTGTAAAAAGCATCTTCCACGCCCTGAATGCAAATGATCCAGGTAAAGTATTTTCTTTCCTGAAGCTTTTGAGATCACTGTACTTTCCATCATACAATCCCCGAAGATATTTGAAAGACAAACTTCTACGGGAAGAGGAGGAGGGAACTTATCCCAATAAGAGGAGGAACCAGCACTTATGGCCAGAACTCTGCTTACGCTCTTAACTCTTCCTCCGAGGCAAACACCCAGGGTAGCAGCCATTGCAAGAAACGAGGCAAAACGTAACTGTAGAGAGGTCCCCTGAAGGAAACTTCTTGATCAGTCAGCTCTGGTTTAGAATTCTTAGAATTTTCTGGCTACTGCTTAATAATTGAACCTTTTCTGTTCTGTTTCACATGGATGAAGGCAGAACACGGGCTGACTGGACAGCCACATATTCAGTGCAACTCTGAAGAAGTCCAACAGTCCAGTCTGGGGAATTCTTTCTGTAAACATAATCTTATAATTGGCTTTCATTAAGGAGGCACGAAAACCAACCGGGTATGGGAGGACCAACCACACAGTCTGACCACTTTCAGCGAGAGCAGATGAAGCTCTCTCCTTGCCATGAACAAGACCTCCTTGAAGGAAAGTCAACACAAGTATGAAGTGATGTGTGCAGTGGGGTAGCCCCGTGACAAAACCAGAACTCTTTCAAGCTCAGAGCCAGTGGGGAAAATCAAGAGCTAGAAGTTGCAAAAAGATTAAAGAAATGCTTACTCCTGTAGATAAGAAAAAAGTACGGGGGAAAGTGCTATCCCGTTCTCTTAGCATACAGAAAGAAGTCAGACCAAGAATGGAAGCATCTTACCTGTCTTGTTTTAGCAGATGTCTCTATGAAGGGGATTCCGTAGCTTTTTGCTAATTCTTGAGCCTGTTTTGTGTCTACTGTTCTTGTGGGCAAATCACACTTATTCCCAACTAGCACCATTGGCACATCATCTGAATCTTTCACTCTCTTGATCTGTTCTCTTTAAAAAGACAAATAAGAAAAAGCTTGGAACTATGTTCTAAGCAGAAAAGCTGGTTTAGTTCAGTATTCAAACAAGCTGGTGCTACAAAACCACGTCTTAAAGCTGGACAGGACCTCGGGGGTTCTAACCTACAGCAGTAAGCCTAATCATGTCACACGCTCCATCTCCCGGTCCCTCTGTCACTCCACTCCGATTGTGTTTGTCTCTTACCCATTTTCTTAAGAGACTGGGTCCTGTATGCTCTAAATATTTGATTAGCACAACCCAGATAACTGTCCCGCTCTCAACCGACTAATAACTATCGACGTGTTACGCAAATGAAAAACTTCCCGAGACGAGCAGGAGATTCAGTGTTTGTTTATTTAGCCTTCGCTGGGTCTAACAGCAAAGGGGGCTGATTCCTTTCCCCGATGTCTTCCCTCCCTGTGGTAAACCCAGGGCGTACCTGTAAAGGTTAATATCGGCAAAGGATTTACTGTTGTTAATGGCAAAAACACAGAGGAATCCTTCCCCCGTCCTCATGTACTGGTCACGCATGGCACTGTACTCTTCCTGCCCCGCAGTGTCCAGGATATCTAACAAGCAGGTCTCTCCATCGATAACGACCTGCTTTCGATAGGAATCCTGCAGAATATAGAAGGGAATTTCAGATTAGAGAAAAAAACTTCTACTACTTCTTTCCACCTCGGGTGTTATTAAGGAAAAACAGCAACGATGAAGACAGCCAGGATTCAGAGGTGTGTTTCAAGTTAAAAATACCAGTATCGAAAATTAGCAGCGTTTAAAGTGTTACTTGAAGCTCCCTAAACCTTTATACGCAGAAAGGAAAAGTTCACTCTTTGTAAGAAATACCTCATTTGGTAAACAGAGAAAAAAAAAATTATAAATACCACCACTCCACCATCCCGCCCAGATCCACAATCGACGGAGATCGGGGGTGACTTTTGCCGTTGCCGGCTTCCCAGGCTCTGCCTTAGGAAGCAAGAGGCAGAACAGGCAAAGAATCTCTTCGAGAGAGAGTTTACCCGGAATTTCTCATCCTGGGCACTCCGAGCTCACATTTGGCTTTTTCTTTTTGTTGTTTAAGCAAAACTAACTAACCGAAAATCAGCAGCAGCCTCCCGCCTGCATTCACACAAAGCTCCCCGCCCGGGATCGCTCCCGCCGCCGGCTCGGCCGCGGCCGCCCCGCTCACCTCGATGGTGGGGTCGTACTCGTCCACGAAGTGGTTCTGGATGAGCTGGATGGTCAGCGCGCTCTTGCCGACGCCTCCGGCTCCCACCACCACCAGCTTGTACTCGGTCATCGCCTCGGCGGC
>JAAGNO010030087.1:0-20083 GCA_033439905.1 Ceryle rudis | reverse complement strand
AACAGCCCACCCATCGTACCCGTAATTCTCTAAATTAGAGATAAGGATGTTGTGGGAAACTCTGTCAAAGGCCTTGCAGAAGTCCAGATAGATTACATCCATAGGTCTGCCCTTGTTGACTGATGCAGTCACTTCATTGTAGAAGGCCACTAAATTGGTCAGGCAGGACTTGCCCCTAGTAAATCCACGCTGACTACCGAGGATTACCTCCCTGTCCTCTATGTGCCTTAGCATATGCTCCAGGAGGATCTGTTCCATGATCTTCCCAGTCACAGAGATGAGGCTGACAGGACGGTAGTTCCCAGGGTCTTCTTTTTTACCCTTTTTAAAGATGGGCACAGTGTTACCCTTTGTCCAGTCACAAGGGATTATGTACGTCAGTTTAGATATGAATAACCTTGGCCTTTTCTGGACTTGCTCACATTTGTAACAAGGTGGTTCCTTAGGGAACCAGCTGAGGAAGACTAAGAACATTGTTTCATTTTCTTCTAAAATTCTACCCAGGTCAACCTATAAAAATTAGATTCCATAGTCATAAGGAACTTCTAAATGAGTGATCCTTCACTCACTCTACACTTCCTGCTGTCTGCACACAAAATATATAAACACTTGTACTTCCCTACACTGTACTCCCCTCCCTTACTCCTACATCACACTAGCTGCATAAAAAGGAACTTTAAAACTATCTGTAGCCCATGAGTTACTACTGTTCTGCAAGTCCATAGCTGAGGACAGCAAAAGAAGAACGCTTCATTAGAGAGAAGATTTTGTTTGTTTCTTTGGACAGCAAAACTTTAAAGCAGACAGAGGTTTGAAGTGGGAATTGGTCCCAGTGAAGACAAATCATACAGCTGAAAGCAGAGAAGAGGGTCTATAAAGCATCTTAAGTTGTATTAAATACATTACTTTGCTGTGTAAATATCACTACTATGGATACGAGATGTGTTAACAACAGCTAAATACATAGGATTACAAAGAAGCCATTTTAAAAACAACTTAGCAATGAGGAAGTATAAAACAAATGGATCTGCCCACAGTGCTTTATTTACAATACTTTCCTCTATTCCTGATCATCTTTCCGCTGTATAGATATGACTGCATGGATACAATTTCATAATGGCAGCTTAATTCTTAAAGCCACACAGGTTACAAAAGCAACTCTATAATCACATTTTAGAGGATACAGCAATATGATTTTTGAACTTTAAGGCAGAACAAGCCAGAAAAGACAGGTCATCTCAGGCCATAGCACATGAATCCAGATGAAAAACGTAACTGACTTAATACAGCTCAAAACCCAAAGTTGCTAACAAGGCAGCAATACATTCTGAAAAATAGCCCACTTCATTAGCTTGATACTATTATGCCAAGCTTATTCCACCAATCAAAATGTTTAGTTTTGTTTGCTGATTGGTTTTAAATCTGAAGCATGCCCAACTGTCTGAATAAAGCTACTGCAATCACATGTAAGAAACCAATAGTTGATTTCACTACTTTGAGATCACTACACTTCCCCTCTTCCCCAGCTATCTCCAGCAGGGACAGCCTTGGAAACAGTTTTCTATTCAGGAGTCCAAAAAGTACAGCTCAGATAATGGAAACAGGCTCCATTACATTAAATCACCAATATATTTCATCTTGACTTTCCACTAGAATGGGCCTTCGCAAGTAAAGACAAGCTCGATTTGCCCATGTTCTGTGTCAGCTACACAACCCCATTCTCAATTGGAAGCCCCATTGCGTCATTCAGCTTCTTCACACCCAAGCTTGTAAGATCTCCTCTGAGTTTAACATACCTCCTTAGATTTTCCACAGTTTCATCTGGTGATTTTGAAACACAGGCAGGGTTAGCTTGCCCTTCTCTGTGAAAAGCTGGGTAAATGCATAATTAGCCAAGCTTTGCTTCAGAGACCATCCAAAATTTGGTGGCCTCGTTACCAAAAGGCCAATTCAAAGCAATAAGCACAAACCCGTTTTCTAAGGGTTCAACAGAAATCAGCAACATGCTTGATAACGGGCCACAAAACAGACTGCAAGTAGCAGTGATTTTGATCAATGCCAGCCTGTGCTGGATCTAGTTCAGTGACTTAAGACAGAATGAAATGAGTTTAAAATTGTACTCATTTAAAACTAGATATTTTAGATAAAAATCAGAATAGAGAATTCATACCAAGCCTTTATCGTCAAGGCTGCTGCTCAAAACATTTAACGCTATTTTATTCTAAAAGTGAAATACATCAGAACTGTATGCATATTTGCTAGATTTATTGTACTGATAACAGTCGGAAATACTCTTATTTGTTCAGCCATTGAAATAATTGTTACTGCCTTTTCTAGACATTTTAAAGACACTCGTCTTATTTGCTCTATTAACTCTCAAAGTGTCAGTTTAAGTAAAAAACTCAATTTTCCACTCTGAAGAAGTCACCCCCAAAACCTTGGGTTTAGGCCTTTAAAGATCAAAGAGACTTATAAGGCTTTTAAGGAATCTCTCCTAAATAGTTGTTTTTTTAAACATTATCTTATTTTTCATTCTAGTTAAAAGCATATCTAATATGACAAATTATTGTTCTGTATCCGAAGTGTCTGGAGCACACACATTCGTCTGCGCTTGATAGTCATGTTTGCTGCACACGAACAAGAAACAGCAGCTTATGAATGAGAACAGACATTTCATTTGTCTTCAGCAACTCACTTCTGAAGTACATTTATTCACTGACATACCAGACATGGAAGAACTGACCTGGTATTTTACTTAAAATTAGTTAACAGTTCAATAAAAAAAGAATCAGTCACCCATACAAAAATCCATATATTCATATAAACACTGAACCTTTCTCTTCCTTTACCTGCCCCAGGAAAAAATAAACAGTCAAACAAGAAACATTCAAGAAAAACGTAGCTATTCCCATTCTGTTTGTTATCCAAGTAATTTGGAAAAAAACCTCTGCAGTAACTGAAAAGAAAGAGATTCTACTTTTTTAATTATCTTCATAAAGCAAAAAATAAAATAGTGCAATGTCCAAGATGTGTGTGGGCTAACGCTCCGCAGCAATATTTTGCTTCTGTAACACCCACTTCCTCCTGTTACTTTTGCACCTCTGTATGTCTTTAACGGGATGATAAAATGCTTTTGAAGCAGTAACCAGGAACTCAAGAAGCCTGGATTCTTTAAAACTCACCAAAATAAATAAGAACCCAGAGCCTCCTACCTTAGATAGTTCTGGCTCCACTTGTCTCTTGGGTGTCTCTTTTGACTCAGGCCCTTTTGGAGTACTAGTGTTCTTAACAGAGGACGATTCAACTCCTTCACCTTCAAGTTGCAGATTAATACCTTCTGTGGGGACAGGGTGATCAATACCATTTGGATTCAGATTGCAATGGATAGCTGGGAAAAAATACGAGAAACAGAAAACGCTGGTTAGGAAAGAAGAACCCGATGTTACAAACATTTATCACAAGGTACTAAGAAGTGTCATGGGGTAACCAGAGCTATGTCAGTTCATGGTGAAAGAACTGTCTGTACCTTGGCGTGGATTCAGGGTCAGGTATTTGAGAAAGATAATGAGAGGCAATGGAGCAGTGTCCAAGGCTATTTAGTGTAGGATACTGTGTTGAACTGTGCTCTACTAGATTCACTATGTTTCCACAACCCTCAACTTACAGGTTTTACTAGGGTAGGACAATGTATCGCATGCATTCATCATTCAACATTACCTTTTTTCCATTTCTAGGCAAGAAAGTTAAAGTTTTTCTATTGCATTTTCAATTACTGCAACATTCTAGGTCCTAAACAATGTGGGATAAGTAAGCTGTGCACAGCGAGTAAGCAAGTCAGTCTCTGCACTGAGTAATGACTTGCCTAGGTGATTATCTCCCCTTCAGCACTTTGTACCACTGCAAATTACCACCCACACCATCCTAACAAGCAAGAGGGATGTACTCGTTAGGAGCATATAATGAGGTGTGGACTAATGAGAGGAGACTAAGGAAAGCAGTTGAAGGAAAATGCAAAACAAATGCAAACCAAAACACGGAAATGCACAGTTAGAACTATGACAGTAGTTTAATCTTTTTCTCTCCTAAATTTCACAGTTCCACCACTCACACAGAAAGCAGCCTTAACAACCTCCTTGGCACATATAGCTATGTTAAAATGTGTGGATACCGAGGCAATTTTTCCTTCATGTGGCTATCCAATTTTTGCATTTATGTTACTTGATAACTGTGCTACTTTTAGTGCTACTCATAATTGTCTCAGCTTTCCCTGTATGCAAAAGAATAGCGCTCAGATACTGTAGTGCAATGTTTGACAGAACTGAACAGAAACCAAAAACAAAATACAAAGCCAAAATAAAAGCCATCTTTTTACTCTTGCTCGCCTTAGAAGTAAAGGGTGGGGAGCAGACAAAGGTATCAGAACTGCCATTTTCTCCTACCTACAGATAAGTCCTTGAAAACCTCTCACGGAAAACAGATTCAAGCTGCTGCAGAAGGCAAAGGGTACTTCATCTACAGCACCTTTTGAGAATCCGTTCACCTTAAATCCCAGAGTCTTCATTCTTTGTGCCTAAATTACAGCAATTCTTTGGTGCAGAATTAAAGCAGAGGCCAAAAAGTTGGCCTTTTCTCCTTGGGATTTTTAAAAACATCCAAATATTTGTAAAAGCTAAGTGATCTGTCCAAGCACTACAATACATACATCTACAAGCTAGAGGTAGAAACACCTCCTATCCTTATGAAGGATAATTCATTAACAGCACTGAGTGACAGCAAGCAGTAAAAAAATGCAACATGTTTTAATACAAATTGCAAGAACTTTATATAGAAGAATAGAAAGATATGTCACTGGCCCATAGAAAACTAGAAAATGAAACTAAAAATGAAAAGTACATTTCAGTCTCACTGTGAGTAGATGTAGGGGATCAGTCCTGGACTTCTTTTAGAAGCATGTAAAAGAGACAGAGATCTCTCCAAATAGTCACTTCCTTAGTAGTTAGCATGAGAGGAAGAGGAATCACTAGACTACATGATGGACAGAGCTGAGCCCTGCAGAAATCTCCTCCTGAGAAAGGAGAAAGAAAGAACAACAACAACAAAAACAAACAAACAAGAAGTAAACGATGCAGAGCATCTAGGTGAGGCAAGGTTTCTACTGGCCATCCCAGGGACCACCACAGGAGAAGGATTTCCAGCTAAAAATCCCTTCTTCCTCAATAGGGATCCCCCATCTGCTTAGGCCTTGCATAGAGTTCTGGTTTTGCTTTAAAAGCATTGGAAAAAACCTCCGAGAAGTTTCTTGGGAACTCCTGGGTTTCCTCTTCAGGCACCCATTTCTCAGGAACAAGAGCACTTCTTTTAATAGGGAAAAAAGCACATAAGTAAAAGTGGTCTGCAGCAGTTTGTAGCAGTCCGAGTAGCTGCTGTTCTTACCTGTCATCTTCCAGTTTTATTTTAGTAGGGCACGTTTCCGCAATTTCTTCCTGAATCCTAAAGGGCTGCTACAGAGCCTCACTTCCCAAACCAACTCTATGGAGCTTTCCCCTGAGCTCCTTGCTGCAGCTCTTCTTGCAAGGCTCTTTTTTCCCTGCTTCAACCCAATTGTGTAGGTTGGCTGAAAGCAATGCAAAAATCAAGTCCCATTGTTCGAGCATGGCCTCTCACTGATGAGGAGGGAAAAATAGGGGACTGTCTTCAAGTTACTCCTTTCCTTCTACTGGTTTTCCTAGCCACACCAAGTCAATGAAAAGTGTAAATTCTTAAGCCTTTATAACATTAGCAGAGGCATTTCCTAACTTTTGAGCCCATACCTACTCCTCCCGGGACTTTGCTTTTGTCATGGCTACAAGACTACGATGAAACTGAAATTGAACACAGCTGCTGCTTGCCTTTTCCCTTGCAGGACCTCCTTCTGTGCCAGAGAAAATGCAAAATGCTTTTTACTTCTGCAGTGAAGCTAACAGGCTTCACCTGCTCGGGCTATGTGGCCATTATGGGGAGGTATCCGGAGCCTGCCAAACTGTTATGATGAAGAGAGTCTTTGGGGCTTTTAAGCTCCCATAAGAGGTTTCAAAGACATATGATTTTGTGGTTTGTATTTACATCAGTGTGTCTTAATACACCAAAAAAAATCCCCCCCCTTTCTCCTGGATCGTAGCCACCTATCATTACCTATCTCCTCTAGATCATATTTATCTACCTGAAAGAAAAAGTAATTACTGACTACTTTGCTTATCCTCCAGACCACAGAAAAGATGGATGTGATCCACCAAGACAGACTTTTTTTTCACAGACCAATGAGGATGGAAATTGTTCTGCTCCTAGCCAAACTAGTTCCTTCCTTCACAAAAAGAATAAAAAATTTAAAAAAAAGGATATATTCTAACCAACCTGTAAAAGTACTCCCAGCACAACCTGCTCCAGCAAGGGCTGGAAATTAGCAGAGAAAGACCCTTGATATGGAACGAAGTCCATAAAAAACACCTCCAACTGTCTTCTGCAAGGATCTTGCCTACCTGAACAGGAAGGCTCCTATATACACCTTTGAAGTGCTAACACAATTTAGCATCCAGAAACAGGCAGGGTTTGGCTGTCAGCCCCCTTCCAGTGCTCACTAGAGGGAAATCACAAAGCACAGTGGGATTTAACAGTGCCTGGAGGAACACTGCCAACAGCAAGCTTCCTGTGGATTGCAACTCCTCCCTTCCGAGTGCCCCCAAACAATACAGATTAGGGAGGAGGGTGGTACGGGATGGACAAGGAAAGCCTCCTGGGTTACAGCATTGATTTACCATGCATTACAGGGAGCAAAATGATCCAGATTTCTGCTAACGAGGTAGCACAAGCATCACCTGGATGGCTTTAAAAAGAAATTAATCACATGGCAAGATGCTGCTTGACTCATAGCCCATCATCCTTTCAAGAGTAATGAATGTTAGTGCCGTTTCAGAAATGCTTTATATCGAGCTCCTTCAGGATACAAAAGAGAGAAAAAATTGGAGAGGCCACTAGCGATTACATACACGGTCATTACTTTTTTTTCCTGAGAGGTGGTGACTGGTTAAAAGAAACACCCAGGCTGCCTCAGGAAAGACTCTTCCAAAGTTGCTGATACTGGTGGGGGGAAACATTTTTATTTCCTAGGGTTAGAAGAAGTAAGGTGATCTCTCTATCCTTCAGCCCCATCACAGTCTTGGTTTACCATAAGCCTGGACTGAATCTGTTCCTTAAGGAAGGCACAACTGGAACAAGTGCTTTGGCATGGGGACAAGACAAACTGAAGGGCAGGAAGAAAAAAAGCAGAGGTGAGGGTATCTCAGTCACTTGGTAAAGCTAATCTCCCTCTGTCATGAGCCATCTTCAGGTAGACAGCCCTACTGTTTTTCTCTAGTGTTGCCTCCAAATCTCAGCTACACAGAGGGTAAGAAGAAAAATTTGCTTGCGTGGGTCTGTTATTTCCTGTCACAACCCAGAAATACATCTATCCATCTCTGTGGCAGACAGAGGTGGAGCTCTTGCCTCCTTTTAAGTGTCAATACAATTCATAATTGCTGTCTTTTGAAGACTTGTTAAACACAGGGAAAGAGGTGAATGTTTAGTCAATAATAACACATTCTCTTCTTAAATCAACAACTTATATAATTTTAGCTAGACAAGGCAGCTCTAAAGTCAGGATTAGCTATGCAAAACTAAAGGGGCTGGGAGGCTGACAGCATCCAGGGTTAACATCCTGCAGAACTGGGTCTAAGAAGCTCTTACAAAAGGATCATAAATCACCAACTTTACTGCAACCCAACTGCTGTGACCCTCGTAGCTGATTTTTCTTAAATCTCTTTCAGGACTTAATGGTATACTCGGCAGGAAAAGATTCTACCTGCAGACAAAGTAGTTTCTTGATAAAATATTTGTGCAGGCTCTTACTCCTCATTACCCTGGTATCAGCTAACACTAGCTCAGCCCACTCTCTGCATTCAAACCATTTTCCCACACTGCTACTTTGACAATAGCCCTACCATTTCAGCAACTCTTCTCTCTACCACATTAAACCCACCTTATCATTCCCAGACTTTAAAAGTCCATCAAGACACCAAACCCCACCTCCAAAGGAGCTGACAATATCAGCCTACTATCACTACATATCAGCAGTATCGTTAGATTTTGAAACAGAACCTCTTCCACTACTCTTCCATACAATCTCAATATTCATACATCATCCATATGTCTCTGTAATACAACTCTTCATCCAGTTTCACAGCACTTACATTCTCTTTTCCCTGTTGAAAACCCCATCTAACAGTTGATTAATGTCATGTTTCTCTTCATGCTCCCCAACAATTGTTACTTAACTTGGATTGAAAGCTTTCTTGGTGGGAGCTTGTTTTCTTATGGGAAGCAAGGGTGGATGTTCTGTACAGCTCTGACTGAACAGCAACAAGCACATGACAAATGGTGCTGGCCAACACAATTACATAGATCCACAGATTACATTTATGAAACAAACTACTATTTAAAACAAAGATACCTAAGCGCTCTGGTACTCCTAGCTCAATGGTAGAGCTCAAGCTACAGGAAAATACCCACTTCTCCAGAACGAAAAGGCTGCTGAGATCTGCTAAGTTATGACAGTTAAAAACTCTGAGAAAATAGTAAGTGGAGTACTCAAAATGGAAAAATAACCATGTCTGTCCTAAAAAACTAGGGAAGGAACAAAAATAATGCAATACACAGTGTATTTTTTTCCACATGCGAGAACACAAACCCAAATCCTTTCCATGTATACAGAGCAAGAGAATTTGTTGCCCTGCAGAAGCTGATACATCTGTGCCCACGCAGATCCCTTACAGCATGTGTGCGCAGTTCAAAAGGAGAGCTCGCAGGGCAATGCGAATGCTCCGCTCCCCTCGCTACCTCCCTCCCATAAGCGCCTGCCTCCCAGATGGCAAGCAGCCAAGAGACAGCTTGTTTGAGCACACATGACGGTACACAAAAGTCACCAAGAGCCACAGTAAGTTACTGGCATCTGGGGGCAAGCCTTGGCTTTTACTAGAGGGTATTCTGTGAATCCTGTCTTGAGATAAGCCTGAAGGCACTCTTCAAAACACAGCCTTGATATATCCAAAATTGTGCATGGGCAGATGGAAAGTCTTTGTCTCTCCATCTGTAGGCTCAAGGCTATACTTGATCTGCAGATCAAATCCATGATCAATCGCTACCTCTGTGCACTCTACTGCCTACCATGTCAAAAATTTCATAACTACTTGTTTCAGTGGGAATACTGCTGGCTGCTTAAAATTTTAAGCAGATCAATTAAGGCTACATTAAGGCATATTTGGCAAGTGTTTGAGTTACATTCAATAACAATTGCTCTATTCTAAAAAGCGATTGAATAAAAATAGCATCTTCTTACTCATGTGCCTTGTTCTGTGTGCATCACAGTCATATGCTAGCTTTTGCTATTCAGAGACAAAAAGCAGGCACAGGATAGACCTATCCAACCTCCAGCAATCCTCAAACAAAGAAAACTTTCATGTGCAAATACTGGCAAACACACAAGCTCCATTTTATGTAGTCATGCCACCGACTTAGGTGCACAACGCTAAGAAGCAAGTCCATACAAACCACCTGCTACTCCCACTACAAAATGCCACATTGTCAAAAAGACAGAAGATAGTCTGTACAGCTGGAACATTAATAAACTAGGGCTGGAGATAGCAGGGACCTTATAAAAAGGATCCAAATATCTTCTCAGTCATGTCAGGTCTTCTTGAAGGTCATGAAGATTTAACAGTTATTTCCAGGAAAGAAGATCCTACAAGTCCTTTGGATAGCAGCTCTCACTGGAGCTACTCCTTCCATCTCTGTCCAGTTTGTTAAAAGCAAATCAGATCTCCAACCATACAAAATTTTGCAGTGTTTTCAGTCAGACTTCTGTACACTAACAGATGCTGCATTTTCAAGTAGTCAGACAACATCCCTGGGGCTTTCTGGTTGCCATGATTCACAACCACTTGAACTGGGTTGATCAGAGTGGAACCACTCACCTTGAGAACACTGAGATCTCATTCCAGATTGATATGGCTGCTCTCACTGACCAAACAAGCAAAAAGGATCTGCAATGTAAAGCCCTTCATGTATTTCTAGAAGCATGTACTTCATTAGTAACTCCGAACATCCCTAGAAAATGTGGGATTATTTCAAAGATCATGCCTGACCTGAGCAGTTAGTACCACTTCTACAATACTAAAAAACATGATTCAAACCAGCTAATAAAGATGACCTTCATTAGTACATAAAATTTAAGATTATTTTGACTACTTTATCAAAAAGAAGTTAAAGAGAGCAGAGGAAAGGGGAGACAGATGTAGTAAGAGGACAGAGGTAGAAGGGATAAAGTGTTCAGAAGAGGGGTGTTCATTTTAGTTTGTAACTGGAAATTGTGGGCCTTTTGCCTTTTTACTCCTTTAGATTTAGCATCTGCAAGACAAAACTTAAAGTAACTGCACTCCTGATGCAACTATCCCTGAATATATCTAGCTGTGCCACTGGGTAGTCATCCCACAGTACCAAGCCAATTATAACTACAAGGCCTCTGCTCTCTGCAGAAACAACGGAAAAGTGGCCACAACTAAAGCCAAAGATAAACACAGAAAAAATAAATTAAAAAGTGACACAGTCTACTACACTCTCCACACATCTCTTACACACATCAGCTGTAAGAGGTAGATGATGGTAGAGTCTTATACATCACCAAAAGATACCAAGAAAGCCGAATGAGTAGCAGTTTCATCTGGAAGCAAACTAAACTCATAATTTGGTTGAAGGTCATGCAAATCTTTAGTGTATATAGAGAAAATAAGACTCCTTAGCTGTCTACAGAAAACACTAAGTCCAGAATAAGAAATCCTCTTCTTGGATAGCTTAAGTTTGATTTTTAAGATTCTCATCCCACCAAGATACTTATGTACTTAAGTCTACTCAGCTAAGAAATTTACTTATGCATTTTTGACAATTTTACTACTGAAAACTACTTTATTTTATGTCTAGCAATATCCACTTGTCATCTCTTATCTCATAGACTTTAAGAAATGCTGTAAACATAAAAGACAGTTTCTGTTACACCTGCTCTTCAGGAGACAGACTGCATATTATCACTACGCTAGACAGACCTTGGAGCCTCAGCAAGGCAAATTCTGCCTTTCCAACAGCAACAGGATTTCATAATAAAAAGCAGGCACAATGACTGGACGGCCAAATTATTTTTGAAGCATTTTCTCATTCCATTTTAATAGATGTTCAGCTGGTACAACTAGCTCTTGAACTCACACTAGCAGCAAAGAGGGTCACTGAAAAATGGACCAATTCAGTGAATAAGTAAGTCTACCATAAATGCTGTACAGGTATAGAGGAAGAAGAGAATAGCGACAAAGGAGGAGACTAGTGAGCTATGCAATTAGCTCAGAGCAAAATGGATCTTAGCAAACAAAGTAATAAAGGTCAGTAAGTAACATGTACCACATGTATACAAGAACGTAATTTGAGCAAGGGATTACAGTACAAAATAGTCAGTGTTTTTGCAAGCTAATTTTATCCTCTGTTAATACGAAGGCTAATGAGGCTAGTGCAAGCATCTACAAAGCTTCTTCTGAAAAGTGAAGCGACTCCCCTGGATTTCAAGGTTTTTTTGAGATGCACAGACTTGTAATCAAAGAGGGTGAGACAGGAGGTAAGAATTCTAAATACGAAGAAAATAAATGGGTAGATAGAGGAAGACACCTAAAATAATGCTCTGTCCAAAGGAAAAGTATCCACAATACACTGTGATTGTCAGTCACCAACTGACTTAGGCAAACTCCAGACTAGGTACCACTGCTGCTCTCTGCGGATTTCACAGTGAGTATGGAGAGGAAGTAGAAAAGATAAAGAACACACCTGGGTAAGAAACAAATTTCCATCAGTTCATGGTTCCTGGAGGAAACTTGTCTTGCAGTCACTGCTTAGAAGATTAGCTGGTGACACTCCACAGCAAATTATATTTCTAAGAATGCCTCATCTCAAGTCCTTCTATAGAACTAATATTCAATTCTACAACCAGACAGAATTACATCAGAACTCTTTCTAAACACTAATGAGACTATCCAGCATACAAAGAATAACTCAGACACACAGAGGTGAAGTCTTTACTATGGCATCAGAGGTGTGCTGTCCCAGACACGCATCAAAGATCTCCGCCTTTGCCCTACTCATGAAAGCTGGTGTCTGCTGAACACGTTGCGCAGAAATGGCTGCAATTCAGCTGTGGATCCAGGCTTAGTTTCTTGTCCCATGAATGATGTACAAAGCCATCAAAACGCAAAGGAAAATATATTTATTCATTCTCACTAGCATAATTAGTTTGCAATCTGGCAGTTGACTTCTGTTTTCAGTTCTGGCTTTCTCTCAACTGCCTAAAAGTTACTCCTTTTTCATTGTTCAAGGCTACCCTCCCTTGCACATTTAACTGAAGAGCCTGGAAGTGCCTTCTTTCCTTCCTTCGGTAAAATTCTTCGCCTCCTACTGCTTACTCATACCACTGTATCCTACTTGCTCTAGTACCCCAGCTGATTTGTGTAGCGACAAACCATTAGCCAAGAGCATGCAACTAATTTGCTAGAGGAAAATCCAAGAGAAAGGTTCTATTTACACACATTACAATTCTTCTTTATGTTTCTGAAACAGCATTATTAAAAGTCTCTTTATTGATTTTATTAGGTTATTTGCAGAGAAGCAAATCAACCGAACTAAAATCCCCTCTGGAGGGAAGAAGTTAAAAAAAACCCAAAAAACAACACACCAAAAAAAACCAAACAAAAAAAAAACCCACCATGCACAAAAAAGGGCAGAGTAGAACAAATGAGTGTAGGAATGGAGAGAAGTAACGATCTGAATGTTCAGATGAAGAGCATGAGCTAGCAAGGTTCCATATTATAGAGCTGGATAGGCCTGCACTAAAGACAAGCTACAATTCACGCCAAATTTCTTCCTCATGCCCTTTTGCTGTTCAGTCGCATAATCCCCTCAAACCTATTGGATCCTGTAATGATGAGCTGACTTCAGCCCAAATTCAGTCCCTCTGCTCACGTCCTTGCTTCATCCAGGAGCAGAATATACTAGGGTAAATTTTTACTGTTCCAAGTAATGAACCAGCTCTTTAATGCCAAGCTTAGCTCATGCTGCACAGAGAACATACAGCTACTGACAGCAACTCCCTCATCATTCTTTTTGTAGTCCTGCTGCAGGACACTTCAGGAGAGAGGAGGAGAACCCTACACAAAGGTGAGGAAACATACAACCTACTCAGTGCATAAACAACTAAGGATGAGATCTGTAGATCCAATCTGCTACAGGCTCTCCTGAAGGTCACTCTCAGACCATATTTCACCACATTTATGCAGGTCAGTACAGTAGTTTCCAACCTCACCTGCTGCTGGGAACTGGTATTTTCCATGATGACATCAGTACAGCTGCAGCCTCATGTGGTGCCCCTCCTTCTCCTGCAATCCCACTGACATGACAGAGCAGACAGTTCCTCTTACAGAACAGTATCAGTTCTTCTGTACTGGGGAAATAGAGAGCTATGCATCTTTCATATCACACCCCTGCCTGTTAATGATTTTATAGCTCAGTGCTCAATTCCCCATCTCCTCTCTGTGTTTCTGGGCTATCCTGGCCGAATTCTTCTCTCAGTTACTTGATGTAAATCAAGTTCTTGAGGCAAGTGGAATTGTTCTGAATGCACACAAGAGGATGCACACAAGAGGAGCTAGATTCTGTCATAAAAGTGATCAGGCTGGGTCAGACTAAAGTCTAGCCCTTTATGCCACTGTTCAAGGAAACGGTATGAAAGCGGGGCATACACAAACTGATCCTTTCTTGGCAAGGTAGGAATGACGCGAGGTTGAAAGCTACACCTGGGGAACTGTGTGTTATATGAAAAACTATTTCCTTTTTTTTTTTATTTTAAGCATAAAACCCTACACAGCTTCATTGTTCTGCCTTCTGACCTAGTTCCTTTCCTACCTTCTCCAAACCATTCCTCAGTATCTAAGGACTCTCTCCATGGTGATCTCTTTTCCAAACTACAGGATCAGAATCTGTGTAACCTGCCCTCAGAGAACAAACTATGTCTGACCAGCTGATTGCTCTTTTCTGTATTCTTCCCAGTCTTGCTCCTTTCTTGATGCATGGTGCGCAAAAACCGCGGGGAGCTTTCAAAAAAGAAGTGCAATATGCAATGATACAGAAACAATGATCTTTCTTGCCTCATTCTGAGCCCTTCCTCATAGTTCCTGAAATCCTGTCTGCTATTTTGACCACCATCAACCAGATGGTTTCAGAAGATTTCAAAATTACTCCAGTTTCTGGCCCTTTTCTCCACCTTTGGCACCTTCTAGAACTACTCCCTCCACATTCTCTGCATGCTTTGAGCAAACAATTGAGGGCCAAGTTGTTTAACTGTTAATCCATAAGGGCAAATACCTGTATCTATTCAAAGGCAACAGCTTTCATGAGAAATAGTCCACAGTAGGATTGCTCAGTCTCCTCCCTCTGAAAGGAAGTCTATGCCTCAGAGATTGTACAGTTTGGACATAGAAAAGCCATCCAGATATGTAGCTCTGCACTCACTAGCAAGCCTGCACGATAATGTGTTGGACAAACCTCTCCAGGGTTATCAGCTGAACAACCTACACTGCTCTGCAACTCTGACACCACCTCTGTTTTGTAATATCCATTTGAACAGTAAAAATGGGATCTTACAATGTCGCTACAGACTTTTTCAGTATTTCCCAGTAGTACATTAGGAAATGCATCTAATGATTGGCCTTACCCTTTATAAAATACTTGGAAGACTCAGAAGCTCAAGGAGGACACTGACTAATAGGAATTGGCTGTTTCAGTGCAGCTGACTATCATCGTAAGGATAAAACTATCGGGTGGTGGTGATGTACAGGAAGAAATGGTGCTTTGAAAGTTCCCATGGTTTCACCAATGAGAAAGCAAGCAAACAAATGGCAGAGACTTCAGTGCAGTGACACTCTTTAATGCCAAAGCTTCATTTTGGGATCTCCAGTTCCCACAGTGGAATGCACTTTCTGAACCTCAGCTCCCAGTCTCCCTATACAATGCCTAAGGAGCATAGTGTACCTGTACAGAATGAGAGCTTGCATTCCAGAAAGACTTCTGGCCTCAGCTAGCTACCTTATTCCTTTGGCGAAGAATCATGGACTGTCTATCTTGTTAAAGACAGAGGCAATGAACTGTGACTTTTTCAAATGTATCAACCTACATAGGAAAGCTCTAAGCAGCAGTTCAAAGCAGAAGAGCACACACACTCCCACCAAACTGTACACACCTTGGGAGAGGGGTGCAAGGGTGGTGGTAGTGTGTCAAGGGAAGCTCCATCTTCTGAAGTTGTGCTGCTGCTGAGAAAGTAAGGACGACATAGATGTTACAGCTCAACGAGAAGGCTGCCACATGTACATGGATGGGAGAAGAACTGTGCTCCATTCTGGAATCCCATAATTGCTGATGCATTTTTAGAATACAGGATTACTAGACATACAGAACTGGTACAAAGACTAAAAGCTGGAGTTTAGGTCTTACTCCTCTCTGCTCTGTGTGCACGTCCACCACTAGTTTTATCCATCTCCTCTGCTGTGTGACAGTTTCAGCTGGAGAGGCAGAAATGTATCTCAGGCCTTCTTCCAAGCCACACGTCTGAGTCCCTCAAGCTAAGGAGTGCTTGGAAACTACTGAAGAAAACAATAGCACTGATGGAAGCACATGTTATTTTTGAATGACAGGGTTTGTTACTTCTTTGCTCCATAGGCAATTAAGTGTGCTGAAAACCCATTTATTAGATCACATTCCCTGGAAACTAAGATGTAGAGACATCTAGTCTGAGCCTGGAGTGGGTGTAGACGAAAAGACAGAAGTTAAATAACTGAATACTGTCAAAAGAGTTGTACTTTTGGGCACACCTGGGAACAGCATAATAGGTACCAACACTGAAACCTGTCCTTCAGATGATCCTGAACTGTCTTCAACATTTCTGGCATAGTTGGCCCAGCACATCTACGAGATCACTGTATCTCAAGCCTCTGAGGCAACGCATGGCAGCACTCAACGTCCACTGGCACTGGTGGAGCACTGAAGGCTTTCCACCTGGGTATATTCATGTTGCTGAAATTCAGAGGATCGTTTTGATAGAAGTTGGTTGCAAGCCACAAGTAACTTCAGTCTTGCAGCAGTTAAACTTGATGCCACACCCCAAAAATGCCCAAATCTCCTTTGAGTCTCTAGTCCCCTTGAGGACTACCAAGAAGTAAGGCCAGAGTCATTGACATTTTATGTCAGCAAGGATCCACTTCTTAGAAAAAAATAATCTCCTCTAGATAGATCCAGGGTCTTAATAGCACGAGCCTAATACAGAAGAGCCACAGGACAGTGGAACTATACATAAACTTTCAGAAGCACACCAGCAACAATCGTATCTATCCACCTGCCAAAGCCTATGCACAGCAGGAAAGGCATTAGACCAAATTTCATTAAATATTCACTATGAAAGTGCTCCATGATATAATTAGCACTTTCTTGCTCAGGAATCTCAAAGACACCACAGGTCAGAGCTGCAAGGGATCCGACAGAACCATGTGGGATTACCTGCATGCACACATTGTCTGGTGAGAGCTGTCAGTCTCTCACTTTCCTGTGAAATAAACACAGGACAGGAGAAAACACCATTTCTCTCTTCCCCTTTACCTCTGCTGCACAAGAGCAAAAAGAAAAAAAAAAAAAAATGAGAACACTGTTGCAGAGATCAAACGCCTTTTTCTGCTGGCTCTGACCTAGTTCTTTCATTCTTACTAGAGGGGAAGAAAAAAAAAAAGCCACTTAAAGGAACACTGTCAAAACTCTTAAGTCTAAAAATAGACTTACACCTTGGCAGTGCTCCCATCTCGATGGGCTCATATTAAGGACTGCAAACTCACTGTCCCCCTACACTCACCAATCCTTTCATCCATTAGGAAGCACTGGTACTACACAGCCCCAAGGACCTCCCAGTCCCCATAATCCCTTTTGAGATGCTCAGGTATGTATTGTATATAACTGGCAAGAAACTGTCGTATCCTCCAAATTCTCATTTCATATTTGCTAATCCATCCCTGTCAGCTATTCCAGTAAAAAATTTGGGATATTTTCCTTAAGTAGAATGCTGGACATTTGTTACCATAACTAAACTGCAGTAGTCTGTGCTGAGATAGCATTAAAATAATCAAATTTGAGGAAGATTTCATTAGTTTGCAAGATACAATGAAATCAGAATTTTTCAAAGATTCTCGACAAACTAGAAGTTACAAAATATTTTCATCTTAGCCATACAGAGAATTCCTGAAAGGTGAAACAAAGAGTCTCTGGGTTCATGGCTGAGGCTGACAAACAGGCGGTTTCCACAGAACAAGTCATGGCAGAGCTGGTGGGGCAGCAGATGTTGGCTCCGGCCAGGAATTCCCATGCTCCAGGATCCATGGCTCCCTTGTCCCCCAGGGAGCTCTCCACTCCATGCCATTTGCATCCCAGAGCCAGCCACTTGCAAGTTCACATAAGAAGCCAACTGGCCCAGCCATCCAGAAGCCTTGCTACACTCTGTACGAAGGTCTGAGGAACAAGGAAACCCATCCTAGCCAAGCTCCTAGCTGACTACCACAGAAGCTGGAAGGCCAGACAAGCTCAGCTTAAGTCAGGTTTTCAGGGCTTTCCTTACTTCTGAGTTTCCAGAGCTGATGTACAGCAGATTATGCTCTCAAGACCCCAAGCGGCAAACCAGGAAAATGTTTTTCCAATGAAAACAAACATATCAAGCAACTAGGAAGGAAAAAAAAAAGGGAGGAAAAAAAAAAAGCAAGCAGCCTCTGTTTCCTGAGTCCAAGAGATTTTGGGTGCAGCAAATTGACATTTTTCTACAAAACTATCAATTTACAAGATTTGATGGCAACTTTACTTTTGACTAGAGTAGGATCCGCACACTGTGGTGATCAGAGCCATGTGGTGATCAGAGCCATGAGAGACAAGTAACCTCTCAGCTTCCCAAACAGAGGCTGTAACGCCACACGTTACCTGCCAGAAGTCACAGTTCATGAAAAGAACACAGCTCAAAACCAGGGCTCCAATACAGCAGGAAATGCATTCAGATAAAAGCTTGGTTTTAAAGCACAGTCACACAAAGAAACATAGCTCCAACAGAAAAGGATGGATAATGAAAGGCTGTAAACATACACGCATGCAAAGTAGTCACAGCCGAACAGCTACTTGTGCTGAAGTGGTCATCTTGCTCTGCTAGTGTGAGGGTAATAGAATTATGCAAAGGCAAGAAAGCTGAGGAAGTAAAAAGCCAAAAGAGGAGGAAAGCAGAACATACAGACAAGAAAGCCTCTTCTGAGAGACCATGGCAGGGATGCATCCCAGGGAAAGGAAATAGAAAGGAGGAGTTAAAGAAAACAAATCCCGTCTCAGGAGAAAGGAAAAACACTGCTTCCCAAAGCTTTAGCAGAGCTTTCCTTCATTAATATTTACAAAGCTTTTAGAGACTCTCAGATGGAAGGCACTGCAGATATGACAGGAGTTATTAGAGACCTGAGAAGATCTAGCAAACAGAAGGACTTCAAGTGAATAACGGAGGATGACATTACAGAGCACACTGAAATCGGGGTTGCTGCTGGCATATGAACCATCTGGTGCATGGCAGTCCACTTCATTTACTTACCCACTACCGGGCACGCATGCCCAGTTCCTGTGCTAAGTTTTTGCCACCAAGGAGGGAATGCTTTTATTCAGGACCACTACCTTCCTTCTTTCTATCATTACAGTCTTCAGATCTGCCATTCAGTAAAGCAGCCTGTGCATAAGAAATCTGTTTGACTCATGGAGAGGCTTATGATGGACAACTTTGGATGGACACAGATACCTTTTGAGACACAGTTTACCTTGAGTTTGCCTAGGAAGCCATTTTTCAGGGATGTTAAGCTGCCCACTGCCTTCAGTAAGCACAAGTTTTTGCTGAACTAGAATTTGCACTGCTCTCTTGGGTAGTCAGCAAAAGACTGCTTCAGTATGATTTTCAGCAAGAAAGCAAGTGATCTCTGATGGAACTGTAGATCTTAGCGTATCTGAGAAACAAAGTGCAAGGTGGTCTCAAGATGAGCACCCTAATAAACCCAACATACCCCAAATTACACATAGTAGAGGGGTCAGAAGGCTGGTTTTCACAGTGTGACTTCTGAAACTTACCCAAGGGCACAAAAGAAAGCAAGATGGAACACAGACCCCAGGATTCCCAATGCCTCTCTCTAAAGTGCTAAAAAAACAAGTGAATTTTGGAATTGGACAGGAGGAAAGTGGATTTGCCTTTTTCCCTACACCTAAGTCACATGTCTCCTCCAACTTCCCAAAAGCCCCAAAGAAAGGGAACATGCAGCCAACATCAGTCTGCCACAGGAGCTCAGCATCTGTTGGAAGACCTCAGCAAAGCGTCCGCCTTTCCAGCTCTTGGTAGGCACCACCTCAGCTAGCGAATACTTCCCCAGGAGCCAGGCACTTCGGGAACACCTCACGGCTGCCGGCTGCCCAGGAGCCGGGCACCTCAGTCCTTCGGCTTCTGCACCTCCTAGGAGGGCAAGGAGGGGCCGAGCACATCTCGGTGCCGACAGCTCAGCGCCCACGCGGGAAGACGGCCGGGGGCTGCTTGAGCTTCGTGGGTATCACGGCCCCAGGGCACCTGGGGATTTGGGCGGTACCGAGGGACGGCGGCGCCTCGGCTCCCGCGGGAGATCGGCGACGGGACGGGGAAGCCGCCCGGTGGTCTCAGCGGGGCCGCCGGAGCCACTTCGGCGGGGGGGGCGGCGCAGGTCTGCGCCCCTGCCGGGAGAGGCGGCCCCTCCGGGCCCGCCGGGAAGTTGCCGGACAGAAACCTCCCCCTGCCGCAGCCTGCCCGGGCAGTCCCCGCTGCCCCCCCCCCCGCCCCCCCCGGCCACCCGCCCCCCCGCGGGCC
>JAAGNO010030082.1:34091-61871 GCA_033439905.1 Ceryle rudis | reverse complement strand
ATAATTTTACTATATAATATTGTATTTTTCATTAAAAAAAACACATTCATTTTTTTTGTTAACTCTTACCATAAAGTATGGTAAACATTTCTATTTAGTCTTTACATCAAACTCTGTAAGATGAAGATAAGTTATTATAACAAGGAAAATCAGAAGGGGAGATTGACTGGCCAAAGAGTCACAGCAACTGCTAACAGGTTGTGTCTCATCAGGAGTTCACAAGACATATACTATTTTTTCAGTTGCTTTGAAAAAAGCTAAAATATTCTTCATATATGAGAGCATTAAACAACATTGTTAATTGTTATTATAGTGGAGAAAGTGATAGTGTGATCACTAGATCCAAATGCTTTAATTGTGAATTGATAGATTACTTGAGAGAATGACAGTGAGAAACAAAAAAGAATGACAAGAGATTTATTGCCTTATTCACTATTTGTCTTCTAAAGTCTTTTCCTTCACACATATTATTAATATTTGCTAAATGGGAAACTGCTGCCATACATGCTCCAGCATCCCTGTCCTGACATTACAGCTAATGCTGGGTTGGGTGACTGAGACTTGCCTCTGGGGCAAGGTTTACTCTTTAGGAAGCAGACCCATCCACTGTGCAGCCTGGAGGATGATGCACTAGCCACAGTTGCATGCTGGTTCATCCTGCATCCTTGGCCATTTCAAACAAAGTGGACTTTGAATGCTGATCTACATATTAAAGAACAAAATTTTATGCACAGGATGACGCTTGATTTCCTGGCAAGCAGTGACTTCAGAAAGGTTCACGGTCTTGAGCAGAAAACTGACCCATTCTGAATTCTGGTTACAGTGAGTTGGCTGAGCAAGACAATGGCTATGTGGTTGTGGGAGTCCTGAGTAGGAGTAGGAATACAACATGCTTTATAGCATTTGTAAAATCAATATAAGAAAATGTATCCAGCGCTGGTAGTCAAAAATCGTGTAGAAAACTTGATAATGATGGAGAACATGGCCACAAAGATCAGGGCTGAAGATAATGTGGTGCTTTGAAAAACTTCTCCACACAGTCAGTCTCAAATATTTTTCACCCCTTGCCCAGGAACAGTGCTCAAGTATATCAGCTTTCAGTTGACAAATAAATAAACAACATCCTGGACCTTGTTGTGGTGGTGACAGCATTGAAAATATAAATCAAATGTAAACTGATCTAGTGACGCTTTCCAGACCTTAAAGACATCATGGGATGATTGCTGAGGAACATGAAGTGTCCTACATATATGAATGAACTGTTAACTCAAACCTTCAGGTGACAGCCTCTAGTACATTGAAAGCTGAAACAGAATGGACAGTATGAAATATATGTAGTATCAGACACACCATATAAATCGTGCTGTGTACAACAGTGTGCACTCCTGTATTTAATCAAATAAAATAATCCTTAAAAATAAATATTTGCTGCCATAAAATTTCTACTACAATTCCACAAAACATAAGGAGCCTGCCTCAGATCATGCTTCCAAGCCAGATAAATCAGGGCTGCAGTAAGTGAGCAAACCTTCCATCAAATCTGGCCTAACTTTAGCAACATCATAAAGAGTGACAAGCTGTAGACTGAGTCTGTCAGAGAATGAGTGTATTTATTAAAACATGTAATTTATCCCTGAGTTTAGGTGCTGCACTAGACTGGTGACAATTGAAAGGGATGGGACAGAAGTGCCTGTAAGAGAAAAGCAATGATGGGGGTGACAAATTAAAGTTCTGAAGGAATAATAGATTTTGACTTATACTATCCCATAATTTGCTTTTGCTCTAATGACTTCCCTCTGTCTCCTATACATGTAAATTACACTGTCTGAACATCCACTGAATGCAAATTTTTACAATTTTTTCCTACTTCCATTCTATTTCATACAGTTTCTGATCCTCAAAGCCACTAGAAAATTTGTTATCAGTTTTCCACCAGAGAATACTATTTGGTTGAATTTGTATTGATGAAATTTATGATATTAAATTTGGCATTGTTTACATGGGTATACTCAAAACATGTTAAACCATTATTTTATATTTTTGGAATTTTCAATTTTTATTTTTCTTCTTTGAAAAGAAATATAATCAGGAATTGCATTAAAGTAGTCAAACCCAGTTACTTATATTTTATATCATCAGTCATTTAACTGTCCTAAGCAGCTTTGGAGATGACTACCATTAAAACTGTTCCCTCACTCAATTTTGAATAGAAATCAGTTCCAAATCTGAATTTTTCACTGAGTTGAAAATTCTTCTTCAGATGAACAATATTTATGTCCAAAGAATAAATGATCATTTGGCATGTTTGATAAATGTGACCCATCTCACTAAAACTCCATGTGACTTACAGTCACATGCATAATAACACTTTCATAATCATGACTATGTGCTTGCGTATTACTTTTGGCTTTTATCCTACAAGTTTATGAATACTTTGACTTTTTTCTTTTTATGTGAAGGGTTAACCTAAGAGGTTTTTGTGACCAGTGTTGATTACTTTCCTACTGATGTTCAACTGGTCTTAGAATTTCTGCCTAAAATTTTCTTTCTTTTGAAAGAATCTGTAATTATTTGTATTTATTTGATTCCATGTTAATATATTTTAGCCAAATACATACACAAATTACTACAAAATGAAAGTCTTTTATTATTACTGGAGATAAACTGAGGGTGAGCTGGTGTTTTGCTTGGGACAATGACTTTAGGAACCTGTCTATATAGTTTAGGAGTTAAGGCTGATATCAAGAAATGTTAAACTTATTCACTCGAACATAAAGCCAGATTTTTGTGCCGGGGAATTAAGATCAGAAAGATACAGCCCACCCTGCATTTGTGGCTGACAGTTTAAGGGTTATTTGGGTTGTCTGCATAGGTCCTCTACAAGACAAAATGTAATAATGAAAGGAGGAACTCAAATTCTATGAATTCTCTTTAGTCTTCTACTTACCTAGTACTTACCTGCTGGAGGAGGATAGGGGGTGAAGACAGACTACAGAAAAGTGTTCTGTGCAGTAGCATAGGAAAGGTGCTTATATAAAAGAGGGACACGTGCCAGTTCATTTTTTAATGGCTTCTTTTTCTATTTTTTTTTTTTTACTTGCTCTTTGTACAGAGATGAATGCCTCAGATTAACAATTGCCTTTTATTTGGGCAAAATAGTATGCAGCTAACAGGCTTAAAGTTGTTGTGCAAATGAATATCCCTATCTGCATATCCACTGATAGCTGGGAGTGCTCCATAATGTCTTAGACAAAGCTGGGTATGTCTCATCAGCTTCCTGCAATGGAAAAAGGTGCTTTTGCATCCAGCCTAAAAAAAGTGCCTTACAGTGACTGGATGAAGAAACAGAACTGGATTCAATAATTTGAAAAACAGTTTCAAGGTGCAGGGAGTGTGTGTATGTGTATAATATGTCAAGGAATTTACTCTCCAATTTATGCAGGTAGAGTTTGACCTTTCATCTGTGGGGATTTCTTAAGCTATAGGTCTCTTCAAAGAGAGGGCAGACAAGCCATGAATTTCTTACATGTATTCCTAAACATGAATGGCTAAATTGAGAAGACTTAAATAGCCTATGTGCCAAGTTTGTTTCTGAATGACTTTGTGGCTTTATCTTTCTTAGTAAAAAGTAATGATGCAAGCAAATATAATCCATTATGGCAATGTGTGGTGCACCTGTATCTACCTCTAGCTTCGTTTTCCTATTTGCTGCATGTTTATGGTGTGCCTTCTAGACAGCTGAAGTGGAAATGAGGCAGCTCGAAGGTTTGACAAGAATAATGGGAAAGGACAAATTTGTATTACGGTGAAAGAGTAATAAAAACAACTAGGTGATAAGAACAATACGGGAAGGCAAAGTGTCTCTTGAGAGGAAGCTTGAGGGAGGATCCTAACCAGCACAGCAGTGTCCCCTGAGTGAGCAGGGGCAGTAAAACACAGACAATACTTGGTCTCTGTTGAAGCTTTTGAGGCTTAAAATTTGGGTGATGGAATATCTGCTCTCCCTTACAGTAACCTGGTGACTAGATGAGAGGGAGTGCTAAGCCAGATGCACTCATAAATGCATATTTCCAATTTAATAGCTAGAATTGTGCACATATTTAATTAATGTGAACTGTTTCCTGGCTTAGCAGTGCATGCACCCTTTAATCTTTACTTCTCTGCTTTTCTTAAATATATTTTAAAAAACTAGCCATAGATTTTTTACACTTTTTTTTTTTTTCCCAGATTAACAAGTTTGCAACTTGCTTTTTAAAACCACTGTCTTCTCCTGGGAAATTCTGAAAACTTTTTGTATAGAAAAAATTCTGTTTCTAGAGCATGTATGTTTTTTATAACTTTTCCCTATTGATTACTAGAGATATTTGTATAAAAATATGCACATAGGAATTTATCATCTTCTGTTGCTTTTCCCCAACTTGAAATCAAAATCCCTGTGGAACAAATGTACTCCTATGCAACAGAAATTTTTATATGAGTATTTCTTTTTAAATAAAAACAAGCAGAAAAAAAAGAGTCCCTGAAAATGTTAGTTACCACTTTTGGAAAATAGTTTTTACTAATGGGTTCCACAAAATTCTTAATACAATAAACATGCTTTTAAAGGTCTCTCCTAATTTAGTTGCAAGCAGTATAGTTTAATGCAGAAAAATTGATAGCTTGTCCCACATTAGTATTGATGTGGTCTGTTCTGAAAATCTTGCTGTACTTGCCAAGATGTTATTAAAATTAAATTTTTGTCCTACATCTAACGCTGGTCAGAAGATTCATTTTGCAAAAACTACCCATGCTGAGTGGAAAAATGGAGCTCTGTTTCAGGAATAGTTTCCCATGATATATCTTTAGTATTTTCATGTAATCCATAAACTAAACTAATTAAGTTCATGTGCAATAATTTTCTTGTCTGAGTATCCCCAGGTTTTTCTAGTTATTTAATTCTGATTTTTGATGATGACTAGCAAAACAGGAGATGCAGCATGATTCTTACTCATGGTTCTAGACAAACAAGAAAAAAATAATCTAGAAAACATTCCATCTTGAGATACCTAGGACTTTAAAAAGAGGGCTAAACAATATATTGCTTCTTGCTTCATGTAACCTGCCTGACTTTATACTGGCAAGGATTTTGCTTGCTGACACATTCGGTGATGACAGTTTTAAGAGCTGTTCCTTCTCCTCTCCACCAAGCTCCTGTGTGATTTCTCTGCCAGCCGACCCCCAGGGCTGCTTCAGAGGCAGCCTGCAGGCACAATTACAGGACAAAGTGTAAATGTTGCCTTCTGACAGTGTACAGTGATGGGGGAATTAACACTGGTTTGCCACAACTTCTCCAGTGAACTTCCATTGATTAGAAATGAAAGATGAATCAATATAACACTCCTTAACTACCACAGACATGGTGAAATTTTGATCTTAGCAGAAGTTTCAGGTGTCTTTGGGAAATTCTAAACACTAGAACACACCACAAAATAAACAACATCTACAATGAAAGGTATCTTTTACAAAAAAAGCAAAAGGAATCTTAATGACAAGTGAGCCATATTTGAGTTTATTTCTAGGCTCCAGAAATCTGTAGTAAGAGCAATTGGAAATTATTTTACTGCATATATCAGGTGACATCCTGAGTGGCTTATCAGAGGGATACAGACAGGGACCATCAGTATTTTTCTCTTTATTTTTTTTACTTAAAAAAAATAAATACAAATTTATTGGTTTGTAGACTATTATATTAAGTTTAAAAGAGTAAATTCTTCATTTGTTTCTTTTAGAGTATGAAATTTATTTATTTGATATGGATACTATCAGACTAATCAATAAGTTTTTTGTAACAATTGAAGGACACCATAAATTCAACAAGCTTAAAGTAGCGGTACATAGCTGGGGGCTTATGTTCTGATAATCTTTGAAAGTAGTCTCCAGCAAAAAGAGGAAACCAGACATGTTGTCCTAGTAAGGGACAGTCACTCCGGAGTGTGTCTCTGCAAACAGAACCTGCACCAGAACATTTCTCATGTTTGCTCAAGACCAATGGCATTCACATTCAGCTCATCCTTGCTTTGGAAGGACTGATCATGACATTACCTTACTTCCAATTTTGTTGATGTGCAGGGTAAAAAGTAAAGCAAAGAAAGTGAAGAGGAAAGAGAAATCTGTCCAAAATTCATCCAGAAGTATGGACCAAAGGGGATGATGATTCATCCTCCTAGCTATACTATAGCAGATAAGCCCAAATTACCTCAGCAACCTGAATGGCTAAAAATGCCTGTTATGCCACTCACTTCCCCCCTAAATATCTCTGTATCTGAAGGAGATGATAGCCACAGATGCTTCTTGGTGTGTGCCCCAGATGATAACAGCAACTAAAACTGAAATTATTTCCTTGCAATGAAACACCTGTATGCTGGAAGATGGAAAGCTGTCTAAGTTCTTCGCTAATTAGCATGCTGATGTAACTTTAAAAAAAGCTGGTTTAAGACTATTGAATGAAGTTTTCTATTTCATAGGAAAAAAAGAGTAGAACTCGTAACACTAGAGAACAGTACAGACAGGAACACTTATTTTCAATGAATTCTCATAGGAACATTTATTCTTTTCGAGTCACTTACTATCAAATTACTCAGAAGGTTTCTATATGATTATTAATTATATGTAAAACAAAGTGTAATTACATTTTGAAATTAGATATAGTGATAAAAAACTCTTAATTTGGTGGTTTTCTCTAAAAGGACAATATGTAATCTTTTTCTATTCAAATGAGTAAAAAAGGACAATCCTTGTGTCTCATTCTTTAGTGTAAGACCAGCTGACAGTATCTATAGATAATATATGAGCTCATATATTATTTTTATCTGAACAGTACCTCAACACAGCATGTTTAGTGAATTAGTAAATTAAATAATTTCATCCAATTTTCCAAGATTCTACAAAATGAACATAGAATATGTAGTCTTCAATGTGATACAGGCATCTGGTACTCCTGAGGAAATTTTAGTACTCTGTGTCAGCTAAAACCAAATAAAACCTGGAATACTGAAATACTGTGAAACATCTTATGGAATTTCTTGGTACTCCACACAACAGTCCACTACCTCAGTGGGTACTGAATTACTCAAAACTTGTTTTATTATGTTAGTTTCAAACTTGTGGACTTCTGAAATAAAAGAACAGAAAGATACCTTTTAATTCACAATTTAACTTCATAATCAAGTAGTTAGGTAAAGATTTGTAGTTAATGATAGTCCAAATACATGAGTTAAATGATTTTTTTAAAACTATAAGTCTAGTTAATGAGTTTTTGCATAAAGAGAATGAATGCTTACTTGAAGCTGGAGTTAGGAAATTACTTCTATCAGTATAAAAGATCATAAACTTGTCTCACAACCTTTCAGTGGTTTTGTTGTGTAGGCTGGACTTCAAGACACATGCTGCATTGACATGTGTAATATTATATCACTATCACCATGATTTATATACCTAGCTAGTAGTTCTGCTAGCTACATAGTATAAACATTTAATTTAAAAGCATGTCCCTACACATAGTGATTGACATTCTGTTAACGTTATCACTGATTTAAGCAGAGAAAAGTTATCACTCAGTGGTTTTCAACTTGCCATGAAGGTAACTGAGCTTTAAGGGAAAATAGAATTATATGAAACTGGTGAAGAAATTGCATACAAAACAGCAACTATTTTGCTATCCATTATTTATTTCAAAAAAAAGGCAATAAAGACAGAATGTAAGAAGCAACATTTTTGAAGCCTCTTAATTGATGAGTTGTAAATTCTTCCATGAAAATAGGTAAGCTTAGTAAGATTAAAAGGTATTCAAGAGCATCCCTTGAAATCTGACAGTTAAGTAATTCAACTGCACTGTTTCACAGAATAAATGTGGTGGATAAGGCTATGCCTGTGTTCCTCCTCTGTGATATGCTACCCCCAGGAATTATATATCTGAAATGGAAGTAAATGGTTAATTCTAGTGATAATGTATCTACTGAAAACTTTAAGTCTATTTGTTTAAAGGGCAACTGATTACAGAATCACATCTCTGGCTTGCAGCACATGCTTCAAATTAAGAGTAAGATCAGTGCCAAATATAATGAGAAGTGATTTTGAATTTCTGTATCACTGGTACCTAGAAAAAAAGAGACTGTGGTATATGCAGTTTAACTTTGCTGGCAAAGAGCACTTTTCTGAATAAGCCTTAGACTTCTTGCTTCCTGAAGAAAAAAATCTGTCTTTAGGACTCCATTTTTATTCATGCAGCCATTTAGAAATAAACATTTTACTTCTTAAGTGTCTTAAGAACAAAAGACTAAGAATAGAAGATCTATGCAGAGGATTTCAGAAGAGAGAAATTATTTCATCTGCTTTTCCCACTTCAAAAGTAAGTCCTCTCAGACATCAGATTATCACTGGGAATTTTTCAGAGAGTTATGGAGAGCTTTATTCAGGCTTCTGACTTTTTTCAAGCACTTCAGGACAGGAAGTACAATAGATGAATGGGCATTAAAAAAAAAATCCATAATATTTGTAAATTGAGTCACAACTTCTGCCTCTTCCCTCTCTAGGTTCTTCCCTGTTTCTGAACAGGTGTATGAATCTCCCTCATGTAGGAATACATTTGTAATTTCCACTAATAGCTAAGAAAGAGTTGCCACTGCTTCCTCCTTAGACATCCTCCTCTCTAGTTAAAAAAAAAAAAAAAAAAAGAGGGGGAGATGAAACTGAATACATATATCTCTCACTGATGACTTAGTATATTTGAGTACCCCTGTGGCTTCCACCTGGTGAATTTTGCTTCAGTAATGACCATTCTAGATCCCACAGATTCACTGATGTCAGCAACTGCATTCACAGCCTCATGTTAATAACAACTCATTTACTTAAATTGAGGTTGCATTGTAATTTTAACTCACACTGGCTGATTTGTGAAGATGTCACAATTTTCTTTATAGTCTAAATGGTGCTGTTTTCGCTGCTAGGATTTAAAGTCAATATGAACAAATCACATATAATGCCTTATCAACGAATCCAATCTGTAAAATAATTATAAATTCCATTGGCAGAATTTTCACATTCACAGAACAGATTTTGGACCATATGTCTGTTGGTGATGCAACTGAGAATTCATCCTTAGTTCTCAGACAAGGTGTGTTTAAAATTACTGTGTCATATGGCTTTGTATGTTAGGCACTTCCATAACAACATTGTCATGCCATCATTTTAGATGCTTTCAGTCATAGGTCAAATTCATCTACTGACCATACATTCACAGCAAGATATTTAGGAGCAAGATATTGCAAGCTGGAATCCTACAGTTCTGTAAATATTCTGAGTGGAAAGATGTTAAAAATAAAAGATAAATCATTTCTATCAAAAATCTTAGTGATTCTAAATGAGGATTGAACAGAGAAGAAGGCAGAGGGCTATTGGAATCAGCCCCAGGAAACAGACCACTGAATTGGTTGAGTAGTAGTAATTTAACTCCATTTTGTTGGTCCAACTGGGAAAATAATTAAAGTACTTAAATAATATAGTAATGAGCTATATAAGCATACAAAGAAGGGTGAAATCTTTTGGCTTACTAAACCAATCTAGAGGGGGATTAGTAAGAATAAAACAGTCTTTCCATTGACAGGAAAGATACTAGGATCTCTACCGGAGCCTTTAAAGAGAGTAACATTCTTGAGAAGTCTTTGAAATAATAGAATGTATTTTCTTACAGTAGGAAGCTGTTCAGATTTCACTGAAACCTACTGCTAAATGCCCTGCACATTACTTTTGTTGGGGAAGAGGAAATGCATATTTCCTATTGTTTCCACTTTCTCTGTGTTTCATGGAAGATGAACCATACTAGTGAGCTCTTCTTCTCCAAAATATCCTCAATAGTTTAGATTTTCAGAGTTCATGCGCTGGTCCAGTCCTAATTCCAAGGCAACAAAAAGAAGTCATCTTTGAGACCTGGGAGATAATTCTATGCTTGCAACCAAGGTTTGTGCCCTTGTCTATAGAGACAGTATGTGATTAGGACTTGTGCTATGTAAATTTTAACCAACTTGGGTGTGGGTTTTTAAGACTTTAATTTTCCTGGCAGCTGTAAGAAATCTGATTCTGATAGCTAGCAGCCTAATCTTCCTTCTAAAGCTCCTAGTGATGTAATTTTTATCAAATGCAAATCACATCCCAGAAGTTAAATAATTAGCCATTCTCTTTTGGCATTTAATTTTAAATATTCTTGTGTGCATTACACTATAAAAAGTTTAATGTGAAAACTAATTCCTGTGTTGGTCCAATGAAAAAGTAAAGGATTAAGCTGATGCATATTTCTGATTTTTGACATTTTTCTTTAATCCTATTTATCTAACATTTGCTTCACAATTGTTTCTAAATACATGTATTTGGAATGCTGTAAAAACTAGTTATCATAAGCTCAACTAACAAAGGTAAAAGATTACTTTTATATTTTCCCTGTTAATTATTAACAATTCATAGTCATTTTACTAGCAGGCATTTTAACTTAAATAGTACAGCTATTACTGGGTAAGTGTACTCAAAATAACCACATTTGAAAACTGGTAATTTCTTGCACTTAATAACTGCTTTGCTTGATCGCTGAAAAGGAGCTAAAAGTAAAATGTTCTAAGCTCTATTTATAGTTGCAGCTTCATAACTTCTTTATTTATTCACTCAATATTTTTCCTAGTAGTTTCTGAAGTATAGCATTTTGCCTGAGTGTTCAGTTAGGGACACCCTGTGTTTTCTGGTGTTAATCAATCTCAAAAAGTCCCTGGTACCTCAGAGTGAGACAGGTTCATGCATGTAGCTGGAAAAATATCAAGGTAATCTTTCACCTTTGCTAGTGTAAAACTGTAGTCTAAAATGCTATTCTAAAATGTACGCATAAGTCTATTGATTACTTCTACTGTTGTGACATCTCTACACAGAACATGGTAGATAAGGTAGAAAATTATTTCTGCCTTTTGTATAAAAATAGATTGACTACCCTAATTTTCTGTGTTGCTAGAACAGAATGCTAGTTTAAAGTGGTTTTATTTGGTTACACTTTGTCTATCAAGCAACCGTGTCCATTCTCTATTCTGGGAATTTTTACCTTAATAAAGAAACACTGAAACTTCAGTAAATTAAAATCTTCTGTATATACTAAAAGCACAAGGAGAGGTAAAATGCCTCTAGAGTCATTTGTGCAGAAAAGAGTTAGCATTGGCTTCCCTGCAGCACTCTCCACTGCTGGGTTCCTCTTCTATTCCTTCCCTAAGAGATGAAAATTTATACTCAAAAGTCTCCTTTTTTTTTTTTTTTTTTTTTTTGTTAAGCAGTAATACCTGATATGAATAGGTACATTTGAATACTCACTCTCTTGTGAGGAGTGGTGTGAAGAAAAAAAAAAAAAAAGTCTCTTTAACCATATCTTCAAAGCTATTTAGGTCATTAAAGCCTTCGAGAGTCAATGGAAGTTCAGGAGCTTGATATATGACGATATTTGAAGATCTAGGGATTAGTTTATACCTGAATGGCCTTTGACTACAAATTTCTATATGTATTTCCACATATTTCCAGAGACTGTGGATATGAGCAAAAGCTTTTGTGACTTTAAAGTGGTATGAAAGTTTTATCACTGCACCTTATTTAGTGAAGGACTTTGCTGTGTGTTTTGACATATCTCCAGGAAATATAATGAGTTAACTTCTGGATATCGGGACTCCTGTAGCTCTTCAAGTTAAGTTGAACAGATGCATGAACTTAATAAGACCATTTCAAGCTTTTTGATTTTTTTTCTAGAATTTAAATAAAGTTTAGTAAAATTATAATCCCCAAACTCAGGCAGGTCAAATACTAAGAGTTACATGTTTTTGGACATAAGCTGGGTTGCAATTAAATGTGTAGACATATTTAGCAATCTAGACCAACCAGCAAATCTACTAAAAAGAGAAGACTTAAACAAATGCTAACAGTAGTCTCAGTACTCACATAGAAATATTCTGTCATGCAGCTGCTCATCCAATGTTTAGCAGACATTCAGTTCAGTACCAGAGGAAGCCCGAGAAGGAAAGAACCCCCACACCTACTTAATACTGTGTAATTTTTGATGTATAACTTGATACAAACACATTGCTATTTGAGGCAACCAAGTTCCTTCAGAGTTTGGGGCAGGAATGATGCTTCCACCCTCACCCCCACATTGTTTAACAAGTTGTTTGTGTTCTCTAAGTAAAAAATACATGCTGCTAGCAACCCATTTTTGAAAGCATTTTTAATGCTAGCAGAGTAGTTCATTTTGTTACATTTAAATCCACAATATTTATGTATACTGTTTTTGTTCCTCATTGTTGTTACCACATTGTTGATGTCAAGCAGGTATGCAGGCACACAGCAGTTTTGTATTCTCCAACTTGGTTCAGCTGCATTCAGTGCACAGTAGAGGGTGGAAGATGCAAATATCCCTTTCCTGCTGTGCCCACAACACTGAAACAAGCCGTCACTGCATTGCTTCATCCAGTTGCGGAGCTTTCTCCTGGAAACATCCATGGCAGGGGGTTGTGGAAGGACCCCTCAGAGTCACTAACTACAGCTGGCTGCTTTCCGCTCTCTCTGTGGGCAGGGCAGGCAGCAAGAACAAGTGCTGGAAATTGAGTTCCATGACAGAAATGGTTCCATGGAGCCCAATTTCTGATCCATCAATTAAAAATACTTCATATGAACTTGTCTCTTTGGGTATAAGCTACAAATTGTTTGCAGAATCTTGTCCATTTTCAGCCATCTACAGCAATGAAAAGCTTTTGTCTTCTAATAGGCAGCCTTCAACTCTGAAAGTGTCCTGAATACCAATTTAACAGGAAATATAAAATCAAGGAGGTTTATCTCAGGATGGTATAACTGATGAAGTTTAATTTACACTTGATATAAACTGGGAAAAAGAAGGGTTAAATCCATGTACCGTTAGAGTAACAACAGAGACTCTGGGCTGTTCTACCTAACAGTTTATAGCAAGGAAACAACTTGTTCTGTGAAAATAATAACCTAATTAGCCTTTTATATTTTAAACCTTTGGATTTCCATAAATTGTTACTGAATAACTCCCTGCACTTCTTGTATTAAAGTTCATATTCCAAGATGTTATAAATATTTTTTTTGCATTTTGCAACAACACTGAAAATTCAACATTCAAGTTATAATTGCTATCCCTGTTAAGTCCACATTAAGATCAAAGATTGAGTGTACAGTTAATGTATTTGCTGAGTAGTACCTTTATATTCTTTTCCACGTTTCAAAGCACAGCCCTTCCTTTCTGTTGACAATAATTATTATTTTATATAGAATTACAATAATGAGAAAATCAGATGTATTTAGGGATATAAGTCTGAAATAAATTAAATATACAGTAATGTTGTAAAACTAGTTTTAAAACCTGATATTGAACTCAATAAAAACCAGGTTATTTTAAGTGAAACAAAAAATAGTTATTGGTAGATCAATTTCTTTGAGCATTAATAACTGCAGGTCACAGATCACAGATACGTGTATCATAGGACTCCAAAAGAGATGACAGGTCAGAAAGGAGTTCCTATGTGCTTTTCTAATTTTCTTCTGTGATATTTTTCTTTTTGCAGCATTACTAAAAAGATTTCTTCAGCATTCAAAAGCCTTAGTATTACAGTTTTGAAAATATCTATCCTTCAGATTTATAAACAGTGTTTGTGTGTACTTTTGTACCTTTTGACTTGCAAGAAAAATACATGTGACTTCAAGATTTAGCATTAAGTTTCAGGAAGCAGCAATAGTATTTTGGAGAAACAATTCTTATCGAAACAGATTTCTCATTTGTAACCTTGTATTGTTTTAAACTGTTTATTATATTATCTCTCATTTAATCTGCACTAACAGTTGATGAATATTTTTGCTATCACTAAGCTTTTGTTTCAAGTGCCAATTACAATTCAGTTAACATTTTGAAAAATGTATAGCATGTTCCTGTGTAAAATGAGATAGTAACAAGTCAGAGAATATAAATCTGTAAGTTTCTATACATTTTAACATATCACTGTGAATAATTCAGTATACTAATTACTCTTTAACAACTTTTTAATCTTGCCTCTTACATATAAGGAGTATCTTACAAGTGAAACAGTGCCTTCTCCTGCTTGGCTTTCAGGAACAGGTTCTTCAGTACTTTGAAAACAAACATGAAAGGAAGTGTTTTAATGAAAAATTGGAGAATATCTACAATAGCTTAGCTATCGAAGGCACCATTTACTTTGAACCGGGGTATTTCTAAGTCTAGAATTAGAATTTGTTTGTGTAGAGTGGGACTGTCTGCCAACAAAATGATTTGTACAGAAAAGCATTAACAGGGCAGATCAAATGTGTAAGTGCATTTGTATTCTGAATACTGTAAGCTCTCATTATTCCATGACTCAGTGTATAAATCTGTATCAGATGAACTAAAAGGGCAAGAATGTTTTAATTTCCTCACTGGTTTGGACACCTTTATTAGAATTTAATTTGCATTGTGGCAAAAATGACTCTTCCAAGCTTACTGTTCCTAAGAACGTTATGTATTTTAATGTCACTGAAATAAAAAAGCATTTCTCACCAGTAGAAGACTACTTTAGCATCTCATATATTTGCTCTAGCTTGCTTTTGTGTAACTCATATTTGATTAAGAGAATGGTGCTGAAAGATATCTCTGAAAACGTGAAGTATTCAGAAATTAGCAAGTACAAGTTTGGCTGTTCAGTCATATTCCAGATCCCTTTTTATCTGCCTTCTGATAGCCATCACATAATACAGTCTGTGATAGAACCACGGGTATATCTAGCTTTCCTGGGCTTTCATCCTGTGCTGTAACAGAAGGTACTTTTTTCCCTACTGTAAATCATTCTTCCTTTAATCACAGTACATTCTGCACACTTAATGAGGTAGGGGTATGTTATCATGTCATTAAAGACTGTATCATGATATATAATAAATGGGAGCTGATTTAAGAGTGTGTCACCTGTGATGTACTCAAATTTGCAACTGTAATTTCTTTTTTTCTTTTTGGTATGTTATTTACAGTTATTACAAAACCATAATCTGTTATATGTGACTATATTAAAACTGTATAGAACACTACCTGATTTACTCAGGCCACCTACTTTTATGGCTCTTCAGAGCCTTTGGAATTTCATAGGTTTGTAAATTGATGAACTGTACATAGCTTCTTATAGATAACACTCCAAAAATTTGTCTTGTCATCTGAGTAGTATCCCCTTACTGAATTTCAACCATGTGCTCAAAAGCTCAGAAATTTTATAGCTCATCAACTAAATAATACTTATAAATAAGACAAAGTTGCAGTTTCCTCTCTGGTGTTAATTATGTTAATCATTAATTTATATTCACCTTGCTGCCTCTCTCCTACTGCCAGAGAGGCAGCATCCCATAAAAGAGAACATGTCAAAATACTAAAACTATTGAAACACAAAAATTTATTCAGGGACCAATGCATTAATACAGAGAGACAACTGAGAAAAAACAGATCTTGACATTTCCATTGTCCAGGCATACACACTTAGCATGACCATCTGTTTAGATTTACCTGCAGTATGTTTTTGATAACTCAGTATCAGCCTTTTAAAAGCATAATTATTTCTGAGGTAGCAAGCCAAGATAAACAATGGCACCAATGCAATACCAAATTGCCTGTAATGTTTGAGTCTACGGCATGAATTCCTTAGTGGCCCTGAGGGGAAAAAAAGCTTAATTAGAATGATGGACAGGTTTTGGCACTGGTAGAAGCATACTTTCCTATGGGGAGGTCCTTTTCCAAAGACTGCCTTGAAGTTAGTGTAGAAGTAGACAGTCAGGGAACTAGCTTGATGCTGAAAGGGCTGGGGGGCAGGTATATCCTACTTTAACCTTCAGAAGAAAACAACCTAAAGTTAGGTATACTAATCTTGTGTTGAACCTTGACCATCATGCATAAGGACTGCTTTTTAAAATTATTTACCTTATGGATATTATTTTAATAAAATTACTTCACACACACAAATAAAAAAAAAATGGGTGGAGGGAAATGAAGAGGAGGAAAGGAGAATTTGTTTAATAGTTAGAAGTGATTCTACATTGTTCTCATGTAAATTGTTATTTCTCTCTTTCATTGTCAAATATATACAGAACAAGAAATCGTCAATGAGGTTTTTTCCTCTTCACTCCAATCATAAGTCTTGAAGAGCAGGTTTCCTGGCCAACCAAAAAAACATCTTCAGTATTGAGAGGGGAGAAAAACTTGAGTCCAGGGATCAGAAAGTCTTCTAGAAACAAGTTAGAATAGTGAATTAATCAGTCCATAACAGTTTGAGAGAGTACTGAACATGGAGGTACAGAGAAGAACAATGTTAGTATAATAATAAAGCTACAAAGCAACCTCTCAAAGCATTGCATTCCTTGTATCACTGTTCAGTATGTTTCTTATAAATGGAAACTAGCTATTAAAACAGGTTGTCAGACTTTCTTCACCTCCATTTAGCTCTTATCTTTTGTAATGAGTTGCTTTTAAACCACTGTTTAGTCTACATTGATTCCATCTCTAAAATAATATTGATAAACAGTGCACCAAATATACCTCAATCACTCTCATTTTATTATATCCCATTTTCCACTTTCAAACTTTCATTTACATTATTTCCAGAAAGAACCTGTCTTCCGGTTTTGATGCCATGCTTAAATTGTTTTATTTCTGAATCTGTATTGTCAAAAATGACCATTCAAGCATTCTTGTGTGTGTTTAACCTATTGATCTGGGTATTAGAAGCACAGTGACAATCTTATTACTTTTTGGCATTGAGTTCTCAATTAAAAATGGACAGTGTACTCCCCATGTCTTTTTGGGCAAGAGCTTGACATGAATTCTCCAGTCAAAGAACTTAATTCCCATATTAGTGGAAACCAGCTATATCATGGAAAGATATCTAATAATTCATGCTCCTCAGAGGTAGCATCATGATATTTCCCTCCAATGCTTTGACAGGCACAGCTGTAGTCTGTCCATCTCCAGAAATAATGCTGCCTGAGCAAGAATAACTTTGCTGATGCTTGACATACACACCTGCACCTGTAAGTGTGGCTTCTATTGCCTAATACAGATCTTTCCTTCTCCTTCCTTCAGAAGGAGGGTGTCAAAGAGGAGCCACCTGCCTCCCTCATCTTCCCAAATGTAGGCAAGGAGATTGGGTGGTTACTCAGAAAAAGTTGCCCAAGTTCTCCAGGCTAAATTGTCTGGTGCATTTTAGGACACAATAAACTGAGCTGATCCTTTGAAGATGTCTTTTCAGTATTGTAATGGGAGCAACTTCACTGGAATGGACTGAAACAGCTTGGGAAAACTCTTTTTAAAAAGTAGAAGTGTCATTCCCAAGTTAAATTTATCACTGATATTGTCAGCATTTTTATGTGTGCTGTAGAAATAATACTGGGATGACTTTGCAAATAGCTCTCAATGTTTTGCACCATGGCACTTCAAGAAATAGTTTTAAGTAAGGCTAATTAACTTCAAAGAAGGAAGGAGTAAAAAGGGTTTTCTTTTTTATTTATTTTTTAGCTACGTGCTGTCTTAAATTAAATGAATCATGAAAAATTTAAATTGTTACAGTGCCACCCCTATAATTTGATCACTGTTTAATTTGATTTTTTGTTTTATTTAATCAGAGCCACAGGAACCAGCTCATTTGTATTGTAAATTACACAACTTCTGCCCTTTATTTCATATATGGTTGATCACTTTTGGCAGATAAGATTGGATTATCTAATCATTGGCTATATGAAATTGCCATTTAATCAATAAGGAAGGTCAAAAATTCTAAATATGATCCAGAACCAAAGTATCTAAGGAAGTTAGAGGCTGGTGAAATCCAACTAAACTTTTATATGTTTGAGACATTTTTATTGACTGTAGAGTGATTATTACTGAAACAAATGGCTTCCTTTATCTTGTGGCTTATGGTATGATGGTCAAACCTATGGCTCTGGGTATTGACTAGGTACTGATGACTTGATGAAGTTAGCTGTTTTGCTCATCGGTGTCTTTGATTTTTGTCTGAGTCAAGAGATAATAAGTTCTATACTGCCTGTTCTGCAAATATGTAGATAGTAGATAGACATCTTCAGTTACTGAATATGTCACCGTGAATACAAAACTATTTTCTTACTCTTTAAAAAACATATCCACACTTATTATTTGATAGTCTGCAGATAGTGACAAGCTATCTGACAAACTGTTCTCGGGTTACACTGTGGTTCATGACCACACTAAGGACTACCTTTAACTCCTATCACATATCCTCCACTTTGTGAAATGTTTGAAATGTATGTTCTGATGTATAGTTCTGCTATGTGTTTCTCCAACTCCGATGGCATTTATTTCATACCCTTTTCATCAACACAAATACAAACATATTCCCAGCTAAGCAAGTCTTAGTAACCCATTCTCTGCATTTTATTTCAGCTAACCATTTCAGCTGGTTGTTATTTTATTTTTTTCAATATATACATTTATAAGAAGGTCCATTAATACCACATTGGCGTAGGAGATGAATAGATTCCTGAAAGCTTAATTATCACAACAAACACATCTAGCCATCCATGCAGAGGATTTTGCTGGACTATAGAAACAGAGTAGTAAGCTTTACTGACTGCAGGTAGGGAAATACGTTGTTTGGAGAAGAGTCTGTTCCTGGCACATATGATGTTCAGTAGGGTGAAACATTAGAAAGAGAGACTGATGGTTGGTTTTTTTGACAGCAAACGTAAAAGACACAAGTTTAACAGTCCAAACCTGTGTTGAGCAGAAAATAAATATATCTGCTCTTTCTTGGAATTTTCTGAAAAAATATTTGCTTTTCAATGACAACCTCACACAACCTACAACTCTTTGTGGAGGTATGAGGGGAAGGAACTGAAAAGAATCATAACAGCAATTGAAAATAATTTTACATGAGCAGGTCCTGCTGAGGCTTTATGTGCCTTGTTTAGAATTTCCTGTGTAAACTGGTATTGTGAAAACAGCAGGCTGGATGAGTCAGAGGAGCAGGACTATCCCGCAGAAGAGAAAGGTGATGACAACAGACCAATGGTGATAGCGATAGGCAATGAGAGCCAGATCACAGCAAATATGTGCTCTGCTCAGTGGCTATCCTTAAGAGACCTCCGTTAACAGAAACCGTTTCCAAATTCTTGATTAAAATGGCAGTTAACAAGCAGTATCAGAATTATTTGTTTGACTTCAGACAACACCTGGCACAGGAGTTGCTACTCCACCTCTGTGGGCCTCACAGAGTGATCAAGGGTTGGTAGGAGTGTGTGAAGCTGAGCCAAATGGCAATGGAGTATGATAACAGGAAGACAAGTCATGGGACTCACACATGCATGAGTCTTGTTTTAACTCTCATAACATACTGCCTCAGCCACCCAATAACTAAAGCAGATCTCCTGTGTTCCTTTCTCTCCAGGAACACGTTTTCGCACTTGCATGTGTTTTCATTGGTAGGAACCATATTAGGAACCAAATGACTCCATTTCTGAATCACAAGTGTATACAAGGAAATATTGCAGTTTTTCTTTCCAAATTAACTGTACTTCAAAGTAGTTAAATATAAATAATTACCTGCTGACCTCACATGTAATCAGACACCTGCTGTGTTTATTCTGGGCCAATTCAGTCCTTTTTGACTTAAATGAATCCAACATCTATTGCTTTTGCAGTCACTTTTTCTTCAGCTCTTTTTCCCAGTGTGAATTTTATTTGGTTTGTTTCTGGAGCACTGTCTTCAGGGTGCTTCTTGGTATGACAAGCAAAGAAAAAAAAATTAATCTTTTTTTAAAACACTGACAGATACATTACTAAAGCCACCTTGCTAAAATTTATGTGTCTCATTTATTTTACAGGTAATTTTACTGGGTTCTTGTCAATAGAACTGTAAAGATGGGAAAAAAAAAATTTAAAAATCCACTTAATTTCTCCCACTTTTCGGGTCATAAAAATAAACTGAAAAAAACATATTAATGTAATTTGTACAGAAGTTTAAAAAATGAAGCAACAGGTCAAAATCAAGTTGCAAACCTCTCAAGAATTGTAAGACAGTAAACTTGACATTGCATGATATTTGACATACAGCAAATCACTATTTACATTTTATCCCAAAACATTTACCTGAGAAAAGGTCATGGCGTTAAATTTGGAGACATTTACAGCAATTGCTGAATGTTTACTATCTACATGAATGTCATGCTTCTTAGTCAAAAGAAGGTTGATGCGCTAAATGTCAATTATTTCAAGTTGTTTGATGGCAGCACAGATTGCCAAGCAATATAAAAAGAGGTTTAATAAATATTATATACACTGTTAACCATTAATCTTGCCTAGCAGAGGTTAGAGTTTCACATAGAGAGGATTTATGACAAGCAATAGTGCAGGACATTAAAACTCAATTATTGCTGTCCTGGATGAAGGCATTATCATTAAGTTGTGGAAGCAGTACCTTGTTTCTTGTGATACTGCTGTCAAACTTGAGAAAGCATCAGGGACAATTAAATTACTTCAGGAAATCATGCCATTATGCTTCTCCTTGCAATATTTTGTCCTTTTTAGAATAGGCAATGAAGGGACTAGTCAGTACCCTTTGCAAGAAATCTAGAAATGCAAACTGCATCTTCTATTGAACTGTGAGCAAATGTTTCCTAGGACCTCAGGTTCTTGGAGCTAACCCAAAAGTTATGCCTACAGGAATAGAGGTTAAGGACATAAAAATTTTGTTTCTATTAAGCCCATGTAAGATATGCATGTCTTATGATCTACATATCCACCTATTCCAGAGCAAATATTACCAAAAAACACTGATCAGAGGGGAGTACTTGGTCAAGTCATAAGCGGAAACTCTTTGAAAAGACTTTTAGAAACTAAGAAATTAGGACTTCAACCTTAGAGTCTGATTTCTATATACTGAGTAAAGTTCAGAACATTTAACCAACCTGCTACACAAGTTTGAAGTCCTGTCTGATTCCTGGTGGAGTTAGAAAACATCATTCCAGAAAGTCTGGACAGAGTAATTAAAATATAAGTCTTTGGAAAAATTTGGTTCCTTTATTAAAAAAGTCACATGATGAGTTGTAACATTCCTGGTGATAATGTAACTGTTGCAATGGTAAATTTGGTTTTCATCTCATCTTTAAAGATAACAGATGAGACATTTTAAACTTATTTTCATGTTTTGGTCTGAGTGTCTTTGAGGAAGTCAGCTTGTTGCAGGTGGTATCCACAATTCCAAAGCTCTTTCAAGCAACCTATTTCCGAGGCAGATATTAAAACATTCTTACAATCCCCTCTACAAATAATAAGGTGTCTCTCTGAGCATATCTGAACTTTTGGCTGCCAAAATCTAGATTTCTTAAGTAGGCATATTTTGCTAGTCTGATGACAAAGAATCTGATGTGAAATGTGGACTGCTCAATTTTAGCTGGAAGCTCTTTGTCCCTTTATCTAAATATATGTACTATATATACTAATATATATTCTATTTGTCCATCATTCTTGTAGGTCATCAGTTTACTTGTGTAACCTGGAGACTGCAAAGCTTTGTGGTTTGTTTCTTTTTTTTTTTTTTTTAAGCTGTAAATTGATCATTGCTTCAAATCCTCAGTCTAAATATTATATCTTCCTATCTTACCTTTCTTACATTTTTTCCTGGAAATTTAATCCAGTTGCCAGTCACTGAGCAGAATGCTCAGAGCCAGTGCTCTCTGATGAATTAGGAATTTTTCATAAGATGTGATAGGGAAAGCCAAAAGGAAAATAAATTTTGCTGCACAATGCATAAATCTCTGACCTCCATTCTGAGTCCTTGAACACACCCCACATCCACAAACTTTGTGACACCACCCCCCCACCGACCCCCAGTGTTACTGCCCCTGAAAGTAATACTTCTAGTTTATCAGAACATAGAATAACCATCAGAAATTAGTCTTGATTTCTTCACTGTCACTGTGGGTAAATCTGCCACTGTGATCTTAGCACCACTGCTAACAAATTCAGGATAGCAATGTTTACCTACAAACTTATATTCTCTCTTTTACCATTGAATAATTGAGCAGGTATCAAATAGCAATGTTTCAATTATTCATTAAGTTATTTCACTTACTAGAAAGATGGCTGTAGGCAAATAAGTGTCACTTGTATTAAACTGTTAACATCTTCATGAGGTTTACTAATCAGATCATCACTGCTTAGACCACAGAGAATCTTTATTCTTATATGGAAACACTAAAATTGATCAGTGTTGGCCACAGAACAACTTTGATAGCAAGGAGGATGGTTTCCTCATTCTTATCTCTCTGTTTTCTGGTCGATGAACTTAAAAGTGTAGTTTATTTGGTGAGATTGTAATAATAATGACACTGGATAAGAACCTTTCCATAAAAGATGGTAAGCTTTCCATCATCTCCCCTCCCTGCCCTAACAACCAACTGTGCAAGCTTCGATCCTACACTTCAGTTGACTATAATACATGCAGTCTGCATGTCCACTCTTAGAACGCCTTCCCTACTTCTCCATTACTAAATTATATAAGTCTATATCTCTTCCAGGTTTTGTCTTCTGTTTTATTTTTATGTTTTACAATATTGTTTGCATATTGAGTGGAGACTTGATTTATTCTTTCTTTGCCCTATATAAATAGCCACACAATGTGATAGTCTGTAGATAATCAGACTCCATTCCCAAGGAGCTTTTTCCACTACCTAAAAAACTGCATTCTTTCATAGCTCAAGTCAGGACAGTGTTGGAAAAGTCAAGCTACAGCTTGTATAGTTGAAGTTGAACATCTCCACCCTGCCTTAATTCATTGAGGACTTTTCTTGTTTCTACTACAGCATATGCAGTGGGAGGGCTGGCAGAACGTTAAATAAGAATGACCAAGGACTGCAAAGATAAATCAGATCTATACAAGCAAATAATTTCCATGTCTGAGATAAATCTCTGTTACACATTTCATTGCATAAGTTATCACAGTGATAGGCTCACTGTAGGAGACCAAAAAAAATATCTTTGAGCTTCTGTGTTTGGTGAAATTGTTTATGGCTTTTCCCTAATTATGTTAGCAAACACCTACAGTAGAAGGTAGTAGATCAAAGCATTCAAGAGTATGAAAATATAAGTCAAGATGCTCCACACAGGCTTAACTCTACTGTCTTATTTATATGCATGAACACATGCTATTGTTTCTGAAGAATCATAGAATTTCTGAGTCTGGAAAAGAACTGTGAGATCATCGAGTCCAGCCTATGACCTAACATCATGACATCAGCTAAATCATGCTATCATAAGTTTGTCATCCAATCTTTTCTTAAACACCTCCACGGCTGGTGACTCCACCAACTCCCTGGGCAGTCCATTCCAGTGTTCTATCACCCTTTCCATGAGGAAGTGCTTCCTAATATCCAACCTAAACCTCTCCTGGTGCAGCTTCAGGCCACGCCTTCTTGTCCTGTCACTAGTTGCCTGGGAGCAGAGCCCAACCCCTGCCTGACTACAACTTCCCTTCAGGGAGTTGTAGAGAATTATGAGGTCCCCCCTGAGTCTCCTCTTCTCCAGGCTGAACAACCCCAACTCCCTCAGCCTCTCCTCATAAGACTTTCCCTCCAGTCCCTTCACCAGCCTCGTCGCTCTCTTCTGGACCCGCTCCAGCACCTCAATATCCTTCTGGAAGTGCGGGGCTCAGAACAGCACACAGTACTCGAGATGAGGCCTCCCCAGTGCCGAGTACAGGGGGAGAATCACATCCCTAGACCTGCTGGCCACACTATTCCTGATACAGGCCAAGATGCCATTAGACTTCCATGCCACCTGGGCACACTGCTGACTTGTGTTCAGCCGGCTGTCAGCCAGCACTCCCAGGTCCCTCTCTGCCAGGCCGCTCTCCAGCCATTCATCACCCAGTCTATAGTGATACAGGGGATTATTGTGGCCAAAGTGCAGGACCCTGCACTTGGCCTTGTTGAGTCTCACACCATGTGCTGCAGCCCATTGTCCAGGTCCCTCTGCAGCTTCTTCTTACCCTCCAGGGTATCAACACTGCTCCCCAACGTGGTGTCATCTGCAAATTTACTAATGGTAGACACGATCCCCTCATCTAGGTCATCAATAACGATGTTGAATAGAACTGGGCCCAGTACTGATCCCTGAGGGACACCACTGGTCACTGGGCACCAATTGGATGCAGCAACATTCACAACCACTCTCTGCGCCCAGTCATCCAGAGCGTTTTTAACCCAGCGAAGGGTGCACTTGTCCTATCCATGGGCTGCCAGTTTTGCTGGGAGGATGCTGTGGGAGACTGTATCAAAGGCTTTGCCGAAGTCTAGATAGACCACATTGACAGCCTTTCCCCTCATTTACCAGATGGGTCACCCATTCATAGAATGAAATAAGATTAGTTAGGCACTACTAATCTCGACTACTAGAATGTCTTTCTTCTTGGTTGGGATTCATTTCTGGGTATAAGTTTTGGATTTAGATGTTTTATGGACGTTAGTAAGAGAAGACTGGACTTCAGTGATGAAGTTCTGCTTTTACTAAACTAAAATCTTTAAGGAATGAGAGATAAAATGAATACAGATGATTTATTGTTGGCATAAAAGGCACTTTCTCTTGTTAATTAGAGTAGTAAACGTTATGATGTGCTGATTTGTTAGGATTGGAATGTGTTTGGACTAAGTTAAAAGAAATATTGTGTTGACAGGGACAAAATATGATTTAAGGTGTTTTGGATCTGCCATGTCTGATACATACATAAAATGCTCAATAAAGGTAACACTATGATTTTAATGATTCTGTGATGAAAGTGCAAAATGAAGCAGTGCTTTACCAATACAATACTGTAACTCAGTTTATTATGGAGTCATGCATAAGTTATACACTTAACTGATGAATAGTTTTAGCTGATTTGGAGATAAAAATAATAGTCCTGCATCTGGGAAGGAACAATAAAATGCACCAGTACAGGTTAGGAGGCAGTTTGCTAGAGAGTAGCTCTGTGGAGAAGGACCTTGGAGTCCTCGTAGACAACAAGTTATCCATGGGACAATAATGTGCCCTTGTGGCCAAGAAGGACAATGGTACCCTGGGGTGCATTAAGAAGAGTGTGTCCAGCAGATCGAGGGAGGTTCTCCTCCCCCTCTACTCTGCCCTAGTGAGACCTCACCTGAAGTATTGCATCCAATTCTGGGCTCCCCAGTTCAAGAGGGACAGAGATTTACTTTGGAGAGTCCAACAGAGGTCTGTGAGGATGATTAAGGGACTGGAACACATGCCTTACGAGAAAAGGCTGAGAGACCTGGGGCTGTTTAGTCTTGAGAGAAGAAGACTGAAAGGGGACCTTATTAATATATAAATATCTGAAGGGTGGGTGTCAAATGGAAGGGGCCAATCTCTTTTCTATAGTGCCCAGCAATAGGACAAGGAACAATGAGTATAAACTTGAGCATAAAAGGTTCCATCTCAACATGAGGAGGAACTTCTTTACTGTGAGAGTGATGGAGATTGGAACAGGCTGCCCGGAGAAGGTGTGGAGTCACCTTCTCTAGAAACTTTCAAAACCCTTCTGGATGTGTTCCTGTGCGACATGCCCTAGGTGATCCTGCTTTGTCAGGGGTATTGGACTCTGTGATCTCTAGAGGTCCCTTCCAACCCCTAACATTATATGATTCTATGACTCCATGATTCTTTGGAAATATTTCTGAAGTTGGCACCTTAATACCTGACCTCCTTTCTAGATTAGTTAGAAGAAAGCATTAGTTTAAAAATCTTTATCACTAAAATCAAAATATGAAGAAAAGAACACTCAGGTTCTCCTCACAATCCTGCCTTGACAGAAACAAGATGTAGGTCATGTATCAATAATCACAAAAATATTAAAAACTTCAGTGAATTCTTACACATGCAACAATGTAGGTCTACCTTTAAGCAGATTCTTTAATAGCCAACAGATGAAAAGGCACTTCTAAAATATGACCCTTCTAAAGTGGACTTCCAAATTAGGTCAAACAAAATGTATTTTACAACACTTCCTTCTCTCCATCAACTGTGAAGAGAGCAAATAGTGACTAGTTCATGATGTTATAGAATTGTAATTTCGGTGAGATAAATTGGCCTTTAATTTAAAGATTCAGCAGTAAGTGAGAAAATAATTGTTCCATCTCTATTATTTCCCTAGTATTGTTGCAGTTTATCAAAGGATGTTGCTGTGTAATAAACCGTCTGCAATGAATTCTTTTGTTTGTGCCCTAAAGGAAGGGGGGAAATTACTGTATTGGTGAATGTATAGGCACCACTTATATACTATTGAAGTAGCATGCTAGTGTTCCTATGAACCTCATAGAAATTTTCCACCAGAAATTCAGACATCCTTTTTAAATGCACCAAGGGAAAGCCAACAGCAATTCTGCCCTATGGCTCTCATCAGCTAGAAGGACTGTCTTCTCCCCAAGTCAGGAAGCCAAAAAGCTGTTCAAAAAAGTATTCTGTTATCAGTTTTTCCACAGGCCTAATGTTCTGAAAAGTGTTGGTACTATTTCCATCAAGGTTTATATTTCCTTTCTCCCTCCTCTCTGCTCCCACACCCCCATTTTAACTTCTTATTGCTCCCTGCCCAGATGGACATACATTAGAGAAGAAAATTCTTAACTGATATTCATAAACCAAGTATATGCAAGCTAAGCCAAAGCAAATGGCTCGTTATTCAAGAGTTCATCTTTGTCAGAGGAACAGAAAAAGAAAAAAAAGAAAAAGAAAAATTCTCATTCTTTGGAAGATGAGGGATTAAAATAAGATCTTCTCACTATCTTGACAGGAATTCCATTGATTCCAATTTAGATATTTGAGTCCTTCTTAGTAGAATTGCCACTGACTTAAAACAGTTTGGAAGAAGTCAGGACTTCATGATTTGGTAGTTGTTTGGTTTAAGTCAGTCAATGAAATGAATATCCAGGACGGCCTGACAGACTATATAAGCACGTACTTGTGAAGCAATAAGCGAGAACGATATGTAGCCATATTGGTGTGAGTATCATTACTCTGGCCAGTCTACCGATGGGGTCTCTCTTCAACAAACCTCTCTTTATGTATGTTATTTTGGTCTTTGAAATCACACTTTTTAATTGTCAGCTCTCATTGGGTACTTCCTCCAACCATTCTCTTGGTAGATCCATTCTTCAGGTGGGTTCTTGGTTCATCGCAACACAGGAAGTTGCTCAGAAAACAATGGGCTCAGTTATCTCCAATAGTCCATCAGGATTTCTTTCTCATCTGTATCAATCCGCAAATATTAGGCCGAGAGAGAGATATTGCAAATGAAAGCCCAGGGCTTCATACCACCTTTCTGCTGAGGATTTGGAAAAGAACAGTTTCAATAACATTTGCCTAGTTTCATTCTCAGCAATGTAATTCAAAGTCCATGGGTAGTAAGTTATTTCCTTTCTGATGCCATGTTTAAACTGCCCACATGAATGGAGATTCATACAGGACAGGGTAAATTAAACAAGCTTTTTGTTTAAGACTTCTCAAACATAATATTCAGTTACAGCTGTTCAGTGCCACACATGTGCAGGCACACATTCATGCAAAGTGGTAACAGCCAAGAATCACTTCCTGTTCATCTGTTAAGGTATAATAATACATCAATTATCTAACTTGCCTGTTCTTAATAGAACAGTTATAACATCTTGTTCAAA